>MU223068.1:1668803-1697952 GCA_018584345.1 Thuja plicata | reverse complement strand
GGGAAAAACCACCAGTAACATGCTACCAAGTTTTCACTCTTCTAAAGTGATGCCCTGTGAGGAGCCAACCTTGTTAAAGGTTACAATAACACACTGCTAGGTGTGACCTGGTTAAAGGATTTAATCATCCTGTCATGAGTGGCCTTGTTAGAGGACTTAGAACATTCAAATCTGAATGTCACCTTGTTAGAGGATTTATACAAATGACTATTAAGTCAACCTTGTTAAAGGATTTAACTGATGCAATGGTAAGAAAGTAATCAGCAGTTTGTGATCTGGTACATACAACTTACTTTGCAATTTAGATCCAATTACAGCTCTGATGTTAACTTACTGGATAGCCTGCATTGTCATTTCAACCTTCTGATCTGCTTGGAAATCCGTCAAGCAATCACACATGCAACACTCTGCCTCTGCCTTTTGCCTTCTCTGCTAGATCATGCCAAACAGTAAATCAACTATGAAAACCTCTTGCATACACATACATTCATCCACACACAATGAATATCCCCTGAGTTTATCATATACCTCTCTATCTAGGTCAAATAAATCTTTTGTTACTTTAACAAGATCGTAGATCTTAGGTTAGGTCAGATCCAACAGATCATTCCATCTTTGCATTACATTTACTTCTCCAAAGTAGTCTCTAATCAAATCTTGAAACCATGCATTAATTATGGTTACCCATACATTAAATGATGTGGATCAATCTTTAATTAACATTACATATCCCAATAAAATCAACTAAGTTGACCAGAGATCTCAAATCTCATCATTAATCCAATTACTGTAAGTTGGCCAACATCACTATTTTCACTCGACAATTTCAATGGTGCTCGACATTGAGAAACTTTTTTCTCGTCACAAGAAACTTTACTCGGCACAAGCAATTTTGCTCGTCATAAGCAACTTTTCTCGACACAAGCCAAACTTGCTCGGCACAGAACATCCAAAAAAACTATCATTTGAAAGATAAACAACAAATTACTTTGCCAGAGTGCCAACTGATCAAGTACCCTTTGAATTGCCTTAACTCAACCATTCACTTGGTCTTCTTCTTAAATATTCTTTATCAACAATAGATATGGTACTCAAACATATAGCAATAGTCTCACCAGTAAAGGTTTGACATCAATGACAAAAATAACAATTGCTTGCATTGTCACTTTCCAACAACACTCACTTTGCATGTCAATAGGTATCGGGCATATCTAATGCTACTTTGGATGATCAAAATTTTTGATACTCCTTGAGATGTATCTCAATTATAGAAGATTTTTAAGTCCTGCTTGGTTAAGAGACTTGATGCTTCTATGGTTAAACTGAAATAGTAAAGTGATCTATTCACACATACAACTTGAATTGCAGATTTTCAGATCTATTATAAGTGCATTACCTCTCTGATCAATATAATCAATTCTATACCTTTTCTCCATACTTTTCTGCTTGGTGATGCTATTTCACTGTTCGTCAGTGTCTGTAGAATCTAGCTCTTTCCTCAGCTTGTTGATCAAGTCTAAATGAACACTTTCTTCTTCTTCAAAATCACTTCAACATCCTTTTTCATGTCACTCCCCTTCACCTAATTTTGTGATGAATTTGGTTGTCTCTATATAGACATGATTTCACCATTTCATAGCTTTTTTTATTCTTGGTGTGATCCACAATTCTCGCCCATTAGATTTAAAGAAAAACTCCAATTTTATCTCATAGAGATCTTCTTCCCAACTAGACAAAGTAGCTTTAAATCCTTTACTTATCTCTGAATTTATCTTGTCGATTAAAACAATGATAAGTATCATTTAAGTCTATATTTAGCTCTTGACAGCTAAGCATTTTGTCATTTCTAAACTCTCTGTTCTATTGTTCAATACTTTAGTTAGTCGTCGGTGACAACTGACTGTTCTGTTGGTGTGACTTTAGTTTTCATCGAGATCTCCATCCTTTACTTATCCGTTGGGAAACACTGTAATTATCTCCATTGGGTTACACTACAATTTTCTCATCAGGTAAAAATGTGACTTGGATCATCGGTAATGCTATTCTTTTGCTCGTCGAGTAACACTGTGACTTTGCTCCTTTACTCTGTTCGTTGGTGTGTACTCCGTCGGTGTATACAGTCGCTTTGTGAATACTTGAATTTTATGCATTATTGATAGCATAGCCTTTGATTCAATGGTTCTTTGAAGTCTTTAGAAGTATATCCATGACCATAGAGATTATATCAAGTTGACATCAATGAAAATACAATATTTTAACTAATTTAATGCCTTGCATGATCATCAACTTAATATCTTCAAACATTCAATTAGTTATAGTTCATCAATCTCTCCCTTTGGCATTGATGGAAACTCACTACATTATCACACTATATTATCACTAATACAATATGAAATATAATAGTTGAAGTTAATAAAACTACCAATCTTAAGTACTATAACCGATACAAAATATCTAGTCCTCGATAAGCTCTTATAGCTTAGATTTGATTCTTGCAACTTTCTGTCTATCTTCAATCCCTTCACTGGATAGATGTAGAATCTTTTTGCTTCTGATGTGATGTGTTCTCTTCCTATGTCAAACTCTCTCCTTTTGACTATTCTCTTTTCTTTTGATGTCTTTGTCAGCAATCTCTCCCTTTGTATGTACTCTCCCTTTCTGGTTATATCTCTCCCTTTGGATACTGTGATGGATATAATCTCTCCCTAATGTTATAATCTCTCCTTAATGGATATAATCTCTCCCTGAGGTGATAATGGATATAATCTCTCCCTTTGACAGCAATGCCAAGCAAATATTTGACAGTAATGGCAAGCAATCCTTTCCATCCATAATATAGTCCTTGAATTTCCCTATCCATCGGTAATACAATAAATTTTGTGCTCGAAGTAGATAAATACCTTGCTATGTATAGATGTATCTTTGAAGTCCATCTCTCTGCTTGCATCAACATGAATGATATTATGATAATATACACGCTGATGCGGCCTTCTAGTCATTTTAGTGACCAACAGACAAGGGTCTGACCCCTAGGCTTTTTGTCAAGTACTCAAATGCATCCTTGGGCATTGGCTTGGTGAAGATATTGGCTAATTATTCTTTTGATCGCACATACTCAAGTATCACTTCTTTTGCTTCAACTTGTTCTCTCAAATAATGGTACTTGATGGCAATATGCTTTGTTTTAGCATGCATGACTGGGTTCTTGGAAATATTTATTGCACTGGTATTATCACAGTAGATAATTACTGGTTCAAGAATTTGCATATGCATACCTTCCAGTAATTGTTTGATCCATGCAATATTTGAGCAGTTTGCAGCAACAGAAACATACTCTGCTTCTATAGTAGACTGAGAGATGCATCCTTGCTTCTTGCTGATCCATGTGACAAGTCTGTCACCCATAAAAAATGCTCCTCCTATTGTGCTCTTTTGATCATCAATGTTTCCATCCCAATCAGCATCGGTAAAGACCTTAAGTTCAAATTTTCCTTCTCTTCTGTACCATAAGCCATATTCCTTGGTATTCTTCAGATATCTTAGGATTCTTTTCATAGAAGTCATATGTGATTCCCTAGGATTAGCAAAAAATCTTGCAACTATTCCTACTGCATGTGCAATATCTGGTCTAGTATGTACAACATACATGAGTTTTCCAATCATTGATTTGTACGAAGTATGATTTACCTCTGTTGACTTGTCCTCCTTTGTTAGCTTACATCTAGTAGTCATCGGTGTTCCAACTAATTTGGAATCTTCCATCTTGAATATTTTTAGTACTTCCTTTATGTACTTGGATTGTGTAATGAAAATACTTTCATGTTGTTGCATGATCAGTAGACCAAGAAAGAACTTGATCTCTCCAAACATAGACATCTCAAATTATTTTCTCATTTCATTTGCAAATGATTTGCATAGAATATCATTCCCTCTGAATATGATGTCATCAACAAATATTTCAGCGATCAAAATGTTAGCATTAGTATCTTCCTTCAAATAAAGATTATTGTTTTCACTAGTCCTTACAAATCCAATACTTATGAGATAGGAATGAAGTCTTTCATACCAAGCTTGGGGTGCTTTTTTTAATCCATACAAGGCTTTGTGTATCCTACATACCATGTTCCTCTTGTCTAGATCAACAAACCCTTCTAGTTGCTCAATGTATACCTCTTCCTCAAGTATTCCATTCAGGAATGCAGACTTGACATCCATTTGGTATACCTTGAAGCCTTTATATGAAGCATAAGAAATTAATATTCTCACTCCTTCTAGCCTAGCAACGGGTGCAAAGGTTTCTCTATAGTAAATCCCTTCTTTTTGTGCATACCCCTTGCATACTAGTCTTGCTTTATTTCTTGTGACTTCTCCATTCTCATTCAATTTATTTCTGAATATCCATTTTGTACCGATGACATTCTTTTCATCTGGTCTCGGTACAATTGTCCATGTCTTGTTTTTCTCAATCTGCTCAATTTCCTCATGCATAACACTAATACATTCTTCATTATCAAGTGTAGCATTGACAGATTTTGGCTCAAAGTCACAAATTATACATCTTGTGTTTAGAGACTTACTTTTGGTTCTCATACCAGTCTTCTTGTCTCAAATGATCTGGTTTTGTGGATGGTTCCTTCTGACATATCTGGAAAGTACAAGTTCAATTATTTGTCTATCATCTTGATCATGATTATGTCCTTCATTCTATTCTTCATCACTTGGTAAATCATCTTGAGAAATATCCTAATTGTCAGTATTAGCAGCCTAATGCTCGAGTGAAATGATCTATTGCTCAGGAGCTCTACATTGTTGGTCAGGTAGAGTGTCAGGTTCTTCATTGTAAACAAACCTAATGTAGTCCTCTAGTTGTTTTGTGCTTTCCTTTTCATTCTTCTCTGCAAACTCATCTATCTTTACATTTGTACTTTCAAAAATTTTGTTAGAGGCTTTATTGAGACATTTATAAGCCGTGCTCTTGGTGGAATACCATAGAAAGATTCCCTCATCACTTTTGTAGTCAAGCTTTCCATTTTTATCATCTTTTAAGATATAAAATTGACTACCAAAGATATTGGAGTAACTTACATTGGGTGTGTGACCATACCAAAGCTCATAAGGTCTTTTCTTGGTGTCTTTCTTCAATTGTACTCTGTTCAATGTGTAAACAATAGTACTGAGAGCTTCCCTCCAGAAGATTTGGGTGATGCCTTTCTCTATCATCAGTGTCCTTGCACAATCAATAATGGATATGTTCCTTCTTTCAGCAATTCCATTTTTTTGTGGTGTTCTCAGTGCAGAGACATGTCTTTTGATACCATTCTCATTGTAAAAGTTAGTGAATTCATCTAAAATAAATTCCCCTCCTCTATCTGATCTCAAGCATTTTAGTTCCTTACCACTTTGTTTTTCTACAATAGCTTTATAACATTTAAACATCTTGAATGCCTTTGATTTTTCTTTTAAGAATATAACTATCATCATTCTAGAGTAATCATCAACAAAGAGAACGAAATATCGATCACCATAGTAACTCTTTGTTCTCATGGGTCCACATAGAATAGTATGGACTAATTCTAGAATAGTATTAGATGTGTGGGTTTTTCTCTTCAAACTAGAGTTTTTCATCTTACCTTTTTGAAAATTCTTACACATGATATGGTCGGGCTTTGGCATGCTCGGTAAGCCTCTTACTTTCCTTTTATTGCTTATCTTAATCATGTTGTCAAAATTCACATGACATAATATTTTATGCCATAACCATATGTCTTCATTTCTAGCCATTAAACAAGTGGTGTTAATATCATCAAGATAGAATAGGTTACTTTTTCTCTGTTCACCAGTTTCAATCAACCTTCCTGATTCATTAAAGATCTTTTCCTTTTTGTTCTTAAATGCAACTTGGTGACCTGTGTTATTCAGCTATGAAACACTCAACAGATTATAATTAATTCCTTTTACCTAGTATGCATTTTCACATTTGATCAGGTTATTCAACATTATGGTTCCTTTACCTTCAATCGTACAAGGTGAGTCATTACCCATTCTTATTGATCCACCATTATAATACTCAAAATTTTCAAACTATTTTTTATCACCGGTCATGTGGTGGGTGCAATTACTATCTATAATTCAGACATCATTCTTACTAACCTTAGATATGAGTGTAGTCTCACATACCTTTCCTCTTCATCTAAATCATCCTTCATGGCTACAAATACCATCTCAATATCTTCATCAGATTCGGTGTCGGTATCTCTAGCTCTATTCTTAGATAGGTAACAAGCTTTCTTCCCTTTGTCCTTGTAGTCTTGGGTATCTCTTATGTCAGATTGTCGGTTGCTTCGGTAATATCTGTTATCACTTCTTGCAAACTTCTTTTCATATGATCTTTCACTGTTTCTGTCTTCTTTTCTTTTGTTAGGACATCTAGCAACAAAGTTTCCAATCTCTTTACAATTAAAACATACAAGTGGTAATTTACCTTTGTATCTACCTTTGCCTCTCTACAATCTTCTAGCTATTAGTACTTCAATCTCATCAAGATCTTGGTCACCACTATCACTTTCACTATCATTTATCATAGTGTGTTTATGACTTGACTTACTTATTTTCAAGGAAGATTTGAATGGAGACTCAATAGATGGTAAGACACTGTTATCAAAGTTATTCATCTCAAATGAAATAAGTCTACCAAATAAACTATCTAGAGTGACATTATTATTTTCTACTGCTCTCATTTCTTGTATAACAGATACTCTAATAGCATATACAGGTAGTAAGGTTCTTAGGATTTTAC
The DNA here is from genome assembly GCA_018584345.1 of Thuja plicata. Classification (NCBI taxonomy): domain Eukaryota; kingdom Viridiplantae; phylum Streptophyta; class Pinopsida; order Cupressales; family Cupressaceae; genus Thuja; species Thuja plicata. The sequence goes on along the minus strand of MU223068.1, from coordinate 1,691,156 downwards.
TTACCATTATTTCTTCTTCAAGTACACCTCCAACTCCTTGGATTGCATTGACTACCTATTTTATTCTACAGCTATACTAAGTGATATTTTCACCTTCTTTCATTCTTAGGTCATCAAATTTACCTCTTAGGCTTTCTGCCTTAGCTCTTAGTACATTAGCATCTCCTCCATGTACTAGCTTCAATTTATCCCACATTTTCTTTGCAGAGGTGCATGTTTTGACATCTTCAAATTTAGTATCAGAGAGTGAGGAAGAAAGTTCTATCATCATAGAATTGTGCTCATGCTTTTATCTTAATTGATCAAGTGTATGAGGTCCTATAGGAAACACATATTCAATATGCAAGTATTGAGTAACATCATTTCCAATACCTGATAGGTGGAGTCTTATCCTGCTTTTCCATGATGTAAAGTTGTCCTTGTTCAACTTAGGTACATCCTATTTTCTCATCTTCTGATATTTTTCTTAGGTCTTTAAACCTTCCTTCTAAGCACACAAGCTCTGATACCAATTGTTAGAAAAATTGTGAGGGGGGTGAATCAGTGGCCTCAAAAATATTCTTATAAATCAACCCAAAAACTTAGTACCACAATTATAAGCCTCTAGTTATCTTCAGTCCTACAAGATGTATGCCTTGAAATAATCTTATCAAATAGCTACTACTCGGAATTCATTGTTAAACCTTATTCTTAATCTTTACTGATTAGCAGTCTATCATTTACCAAAATACAGTAAATAACTTTGTATTTACTGATCAATCCTGTTTTAGTAATGTGTAAAGCAAAACATCAAAGCAATGACTCATAAACACATTTGACACATGGATTTTTAATGTGGAAACCCTGTTAAGGTAAAAACCACTTGGGACCGGTAACCCAACATTTTCACTCTTCTGAAGTGAGCTCGGTGAAGAGCCAACCCTCTTAAATGTTACAAACACATTGTTAAGTGCGACCTTGTTAGAGGATTTATCACTAACAGTTAATAACTTGATATCTGGAATTTCACTATGCAATCTTCATGAATTAACCTTTTGATAATCCTTGGGATGTATCTCAATATATAAAGGATTTTTAGATCCTTCTCGATTAAGAGACTTTTTGAATCAATGGTTAAACTGAAATAGTATATGATCTGTTCATATAAACAACTTAATCTTGTAGATGTTTGGATATATTATAAGCTCATAATACTTTTCTGATCAATGTTTCCTTTCCTGTTCTTTGCTCCACTTCTTTATGCTCGGTGATGTTGTGCTTCTTTGTTGCTTGGTGTCCACAAAAATCTTTAGCTCTATTCTTTAGCTTGATTAATCAGTACTGTATGAAGTCTTTATTCACCAGTATCTCTCAAAAATCTTCTTTTCTATTCACCCCTAATTCATAATGATTTATCTTGTCTCTTTATAGACATAATTTCATCATTTCTAAGTCCTTGAATTTCTTTTTCTTGGCATGATTTTCAATTCTCGCCATTCTTGCTTTAAATCTTTACTTCAGTTTTATCTCGTATATTTCTCTTAGACAACTGGAATAAAATAACTTTAAAACTCTTTCTTATCTCTGGCTTTTAACTAGTCAAAGAAAACAATATTATCAACTAGTTAACTCCTTCTTTAGGTCTTGCCAACTAAGTCTTTTTTCATTTCTGAACTTCAGTTCTTTTTAATGTTTAACTCCTTGTTAGCTTTAGTCTTGACTTTAGTTGTCCTCAGGCATCTATGTCCATCGGGGTTTTCTATCCGTTGGGTAACATTGTGGTTCTTCTCGTCGGTAATGTTTTCTTAGGTATCACTATGAATTTCCTCTCGGGGTTCTCTATCCATCGGGGTGCACTATCCATCTGTGTTTGTTGTCACTTAGTGCATACTGAAATTTTATTCATTACTGATAGCATAATCTTTATCTCTCTGGTTCTTTGAAGTCTTTTACACTATGTATATAAGCAATCCTATTATATCAAGTTGACATCAATGACAATACAATACATTAACTGATATAATGTCTTGCATTAACTTTCTGCAACTTGGTGATCATCAACTTAACATCTTCAAACATTCAATCTGTTAGAGTTCATCAAAACCTTCCTTTAATTGTCTAGTTTGTCTAACAAGAAGTCTTTTAATTTCTTTGACTTTACACTATTTTTTTTTCTTAATCAATGCTCCCAAAATCTTCAAAAGGGTCTCAACATGTACCTATACATAAATACCAATTTTTAGAGGTAAACAATATTAGAGTTGATGAAAAACTCAACCCCACAGCTCCCAAGAATCACCTGCATGCAAACACCTGTCACAGAAAGAGAGAAGCAAAAACTATGGAGGCCAGAAGCAAAAATCTGTGAAAGAGGAAACATCCTCAATTGATTCAATAATAATGGAATTGGAATTACAAAATAATTGATAATTACAAAGTGATCAATCCTAATAAAGGAGATCAAAACCCTAAGAAGGGTGGAGAAACCTAGGTTGCATGAATAATTAATAAAGAATTAATTATTGCATGCCTAAAGTTTAGCTTAAGTGAACTAGAGATAAAAGGTGACTAAATACTTAAATCAATAATGGTTTAATTATTAAGTGAAAAGATGACTTAATAATTAAATCAATAATGATTTAATTAATAAGTGAAAATACCCTTTTACTCTAACACCCCCCCCCCCTTAAGATAAACTTAGGGAGAAGTTAAAAACCTAGAAACAACTACTGAAAGCAAGAAAATGGGTCCTGACAAAAAGGCCTTATCAAGTACCCAAGTACAAAAAAACTTTGAAAAGAGGAGAAAAGGAGAAAACCCAGTGGGAAAAACCCCTCTCCAAAAAGAGATGAAGACTAGTGAAGGACTGAAGAATCCTCCAACTAGAGAATGTCCTAGAGGAATAAGAACAAAGGAAGAACATGTAGAACACCTCTGAAGCATGAAGATGCAAACATTTTCAAAGAATAAATGTTGGAATCTCCACTATAATAGAACATGATCACGTAGAGAAGACTGTAAATAAAGCCTTAAGAGATTATCAATCAAAGATAGAAGGATGCCTCCAAAACATGAATGAAAGAGTGTTGATATGGTAAATTATTCATCTCACCAAAATGCATAGGTACCTAGCCACTACATCCACCTAGTACGTAGGAAAAAATATAGAATACATAGATCACTCCATCAAACCAAGGAAGCATTAGAACCAACAAGAGATACCCCCCATAATGTTGAGCAGGGAAAGGAATGACATGTACACTGAATCAGATTGCCATGAATAATTGTATGATGAAGAATGTACAAATAAATATAAAGGATGATGTCATGGAAGGATCACTCTCTTCACACACATCATGAGACTAATTTCATGGAAGGAAGACTCACTTGACAGAGGTAGATGGAAAACAAAGAAAACATCAAACCCCCCATGACACTTTATAATATACTGCAAGTACAATGTTGGTGTTTAAAACACTTACACTTTAAGAAGAAACCAATATATTTAAGACTTATATTAGGAGTGGTTAGATCCAATTATGAAAGCTTTGTAAGATAACTGGACCAACTATAGGTACAAGACTTCCCTTTGCACTTCTAGCTCTGCAAAACCAAGGTGGGTACACCTAATCCAGACAAAACTCAACTCTTTACAACACCTTCTACTTCTGGATTCAAACAAAAGATGATGATAAGAAAGTACTAAATACCAACCAAGCATTCATTGACTCTCCATTACCATGGTGGAATAACAACAAACAACTATAAATGTAAAGAATTTTGTAATGAGTTTGATTAAATTAATGGACAGAATATAGCCAAACCTATCAGACATATATCTCCACAAGGTATACTAGTTTTGGATCAGTGCCTTATCCATTGGGTAATCTCCTAAATACAATACTAAAATTGAAACAACCTCTTGGTATGAACTCAAAGCCATAAACATAAAATCTCTCAGACTACACACTACAAGATTCTCGAGTAGATAACCCAATAGAAACAATGTAATATCCAAAGCATTTTAATTTGATCTAAGATCATAGACTTATGGAATACACATATGTATAAGCAAGACTCATATAGTAAGCCAAAAAACTTACAACTCACACAAATAACACAATGGAGAGACTTAAAAATATGAGAAGACATATATTAAGTATAATGAAATCTTGTTTATGCATCAATATGACAAGGAAATACAAAATAAGATAACATGCAAAAGATCATACAACTTTCTATTATGTTTTAACACAATCTGAAAAACATCTACTATATAATAGACTAGAAACAAGTATAAGCCTAATGCTTTCTACTCTCCCAATTCTCAAGCCCTTTCTAAATGGTCTTGAAAATTCCTTTATAGGAACATGAATGCAACAAGCATCTAACCATTTAGGGTTATGGTTACAACCAATCATGTCAATACATTAAAGACATTCAATTTTGGAATCAAGTTTAAACCCTAGCATTCTCTTCAATCTGTGCAAATTTGATTTGAAATCAATTTTCCCTTGTCCATGGATGTGAGCGCAGCACTCTGAGGTGCAAGAATTTCCATGACATGACACTAAGAGTAGCTCACATAAATGAAAAAAGACCAGGCTTTGCTAATAACATTTATCCCTCTGATATAAAACTCTTATCTGTCAAGTTTGGTCATGATTATATCTTGCCATTTCAAATTCCATCCTATACATCTTAAATAGCTATGCAATATCAATCTACAAGATTAGACCACAATAGTAATGACTCTAAGACAAGATCTGAGTCCACCACCATGAAACCCTATGCGAATAGATTCAAATATTTAAAATGCAGTTTACAACAGTCACAGGTGGCACTAAACAGGACATGGATGGTCGAGATAAAGCCTTAAGGCAAGTTTAAAACATAGCCGTGGATTCCATCATGTTACCCAGACTCTTAGATTAGATCCTTCTAGGTGTCATCATGGCGCAATGCCTTAAAGTGTATCTCATTTGTATCTTTTCCTTAAGGCTTTACATCATTTGTCAGATCTTTTCAAACTTGTCTAGACTTTACTTCATTTCCTTGGCACTCCTCAAACCCACTAGTGACATGTGGCCTCCAAGAACAATGCCTTAAATAATAGATCTTGAGCATCTTTTCTTTGAGCCTTACCATTGACCGCAAGATATTCTCAGAATTAATCAATCTTTACTTTACCTTTCATACTTCATCCCGACCCCACCATAGACACATGGCACAACAACATAATGCCTTGAAATTTAAAAAATTTCATCTTTTCCTTTAAGCCTTTACACCTATCATTTGATCTAAAGGAACTTTCTCAGAGATTAATCAACTACAAACAAATCAGCCTCTAACTCATCTTTAACCCTGGGTAGTTGATTTCTTTGTATCTCCAAGTCACCATTTGAATTCCCTAACCCTGGTTCCATTCCAAGATCAAGCACACACCACACAATCAAAACAAGATCTACGGTTATGATTCTATCTCAACAAACCTATACTTAACCCTAAGTTGCCTTAGCCTGACTCAGAGTCTATCTGGATATTTAGTGATAATGTAGTCTTTGAATCGCTGAAAAAATTCTTTACCTTGGGTTACATTTGGGGATTAAGAGCAAGCCCTCCAATTGATCTATCCTTGGAAACATGTGGCAATATCTTGTCAAATCTCTACAAACTTGACTTAGTCTTTGAACTAACCATGATCGAACCAGGGTGTTTTTTGGAGATTCAGTGATAACTGAGTCTCTAAATAAGTGAATGAAAACTTTAACTTGAGTTCCATTATGAGATTAAACGCAAGCACTTTGATCCTTCTCAACACTGATGATTCTGATTTAATCCTAGAAACTCAATCTTAACTTAACTTGAGTCAGGGTCCCATCTAGAGATTGCATGACTGAAGGAAAATCCCAACCCTGGCAAGTTAACTTTAACCCTTGGTCAGATCTAGAGATTACGCGCAACAAGCATATCTCTGAATCACTGAATGAAATTAAATTGACTCAGCTCAAACTCAAGTTCCATCATGAGATTATGACATAACGTAGTCACCAGGTCACTGAATAGATCACTTAACTTGGGTTTGATCTGGAGATCAAGCGCAAACCATACGATTAGATTAAGGATAGAACAAGATCAACAACCTTGTTGAATCATTGGATAAAACTTGACTTTGAATATGATCTTGAGATTCAACATCAGCCACAAGATGAGATCAAGATCAATGATGCACGCATAATCTCCAAATAGAAAGAGCATATTCCATCTCATTCTGAGATCAGGAGAGAAGTGCATGTGCCAAGTCACTAAACAATAAAGAATATTTGATCTTGATCATGATATCAGGAGACAAGGTAAAGACAAAAGTGCACATGGATTAAAAGATTTAAGTGGCTTGGAAAAAGTAATGAGAGAATAGAACAACTCTTGAGGGTTTTAGGGTTTTAGTCAAATTTTGACTCAACAAGACAAAAGGGTCTAGGCCAGAGACCAAAGTAATTGCAGAGACATGCGGAAACAATAGGGAACCATGAAAATTTTACCAAGTGCTAACAGTGGCTCTGTCTGGGGATGTATGCCTCTTGCAGGAATAGAAAGGGTTCAGGATTTCTAGGATAAGAAGACCACATACTAGAAAAGAAACCTAACCTGCAATAGAAACTAAAAACAAAAATAATATATATAGACTTGCAGAAAAAAAGGACTTATCTCGGCCACCTTATTCATTGATTTGAAGGAATCAAATCAGTCCCGATGGTCTGAAACCATCACCAATTCTATGATCCAGTTTTCCCTTGTCATAGACAAATTTTTGTGATCCTCATTCTAGAAACAAATTGAAATAACCACTTTCATTTGTCTGATCAGATCCATTTCCATGTACCATCAGCTCATCATACAGAAAAATATCATCATATCTATTAATAGATCTTGAAATAAAATCAGACAGATGTTGAAAATGTAAAGCATGTGGCATATATATGTCACATTAATTAGATACAAAAAAATCATAAGAAATGCAAACCTCATCATGTTTTAACTTAATGCCACACCTTAGAGAGTCATCGTCCAGCTGAAAAAGAAAGCACTTACACTATGTCACATTGTTGGATCCCTTGTGTAATATTTTGTCATTGGTTTGCTTACAAATAGCATAATTTCTTTAAAAAACATTATGTAAATCAATAAAGTTATACAAACCAATATCTTGTATGTTGGAATGAGAGCACTCATCCACATATTCATTAGGTAACTTCACATGCTGGGAAGTTGAAGGACCATTTTGAAATGGTTTAATGAATGACTAAGAATCATTGGTTGGAAAGGAAGGTTTGGATTGAACTTCTATCTTAGAAATTCTTGCAAGTGTAGTATCCTCTAGCCTCAAAGCAATATCAGCCAGAAAGTGTGCCATTTTTTTATGACCCTTCCCAATCCAATCAATTCCAAATGCATCAAACTTCTCCACTTCATCCCAAATAACATTCCCATACTACTTGAAGTTTTGATTCTTGGAAGTGTATCTGGCTCTTGTTTGAGAAATCACCAATTCAGAGTTTCCAACCACTCTGATATTTCTAATCTTGTTCCTTAAGGCTAACCTTAAACCTATCAGCAAGGTTTCATACTCTAAAAAATCATTTATGCATGTGAATAGAAAAGTAAATGAAACTTTAAAGGTTTTACCACTAGGAGATACCAATAAAAATCCTACACCAGTTCCATCTTTTGAGTTGACACAATTAAAGTACATAGTCCAAAAATCACTTTGTTCTGCCAGATTCTCTTTGTCCTCGAATAAAAGTAAATTTTGGGCCTCATTTGCAACCTTAATGCCTTGGGTCTGCAAGGATCCAATATCAGTATCCAAGAAACAATCCATAGTTTCATCTTCACTTTCCTCAATAATATGAGGGGTTCTAGTCTCTCTAGATACTTTGAAATTTTGACCAGCAATATTAAAGGTTGCAAATGACAAGTCACATTGGATAGTTCCCCCCATTGATGCACTACATTATCTAGACAATAGCATACCATATTGGGGAGGGATGTCAACTAGAAGGACACTCATAGTTATTAGCTTCTATGGAAATGTTGAAAGTCTATAAGGCAGAGCCTTGATAGTACCTATGACATGCACTTCCCTTGATTCCATTGCTTGACATCTTCCATGAGTAATATCTACCTGGAAACCCATTGCCTTCATTATTTATACAGGCATAACAATATTGGATGCTCCTGAATCAATCATATAATTTTTTAGCATCTTACCATTAATAACTAAAGTCAAGAAAAAAGTATTCGCAGCTACCAAAGGAGTGTTGACATGATTTGTATATAAGAAAATATGACGGATCTTAGAGATGATCTCTTATGATTCCTTTTCCCTTTTATCAGATTTGTCCTTGATATTCCCCATTTCTGTATCCACTTCGGGCTTCAAGCTATTTGTAGAAGAAACACTATTTATCCATGAGAGGACTTTCTCCTTATGCTCCTTTATTCTCATCATTTCTAAAAGTGGGACTCTGACAAAGGTTTGTGAAAACAATTGTCCCATATCAATAGGGGAGTATATGATGTTAGATATATCCTGCTTAATAGTGAAAACACATTTACCTTCAGCTTAAGTAGCCAAATTTGGCTCAATTCATTTATTATCATTTTTCAAAGGAGAGGCATTTATTTCTAGCATTTTTGTCTTTATCTTATGGGTATTATTTGAACTATCTAACTTCACCTCTTTTCTAACCTTTATTTTCTTTACACCCTGAGAAATATTTTCTTTCTCTAATGTTTGTTTAGGGATTCCTTTTGTCTCTTTGATAGATATACTAGCTGGTCTAGCATCTGCATTACCAATTGTCCTATTTCTTAAATTATAGTTACTATGTGCTTGAGTAATCAGGTTTTCAGTTATTTGAGCCCTCTCTGCATCTGAAGTTCTTCCTACTACAAAAGGTTCTTTACCTCTTGAAGTATTGCACCTTACATTATCGATTTTTGTTTCCTTTTCATTAGATGAAAGCATATCCTGATCTTTAGCCTGATCAGAAGATTCCTCTTCCTCTTATGAAGACAACTCCTGAATTTGACCTCGGTCATCAGATTCTTCACTTCTCAAGTTTGCAGAAGTCATTGCATTCCCAACTTATCATATAGTTTTTCTTTCTCCTCTTTCTTGTTGGGTCTGACTTGGATTTTTTTTAAAGAAAAAACACAATTGTCTGGATTGTGTGGAGATCGACATACTTCACACTAGTAATCTTGACTACACATGTTAGCTGAATTTCTTTGAAGAGGATCAGGAGTTCCTTTATCAAGCTTTTCCTTCCCCTGTGGGAGAATAGGCATTCACTAATAAAAAATTTCTCAATTTTTTATGATCATAGGTCAATTTTGAAACTATCAAAGGTAGATAAATAGACCAAAAGTGTCATAGAATTTATTTTGTCAAAACTTGTGACGACTGGCATATTCGTCATAAAATCGATGACCAAAAGGTAAAAAAAAAGGTCCTTGTGAGTGATGTTGTATGCGCCTTTCACCCTAAGATCTTTTCACAGCCCGTCACTTTTTTGATGACCCTACGACACAAAAATTGAAAAAGAACGATGAGAATCCTATATAAATGATGAATTGATCGATGAATTATCGTCGATAATTAATCAAAACATTGACGACAATTCATTTATCAATTCATCATTTATATAGGATTCTCGTCGACTTTGAATCTAGCAAAGGTCGAAATAATGATGAGATGTTTTTTTAAACAAAAAGAAAATTTCACTAGAACTTTATATTAACCACTTGGATCATACAATCCAACAATTTTTATAACCATTAACCCTCCTTTTACTAGCCTCATATGGGACACATGGTGTTATCACAACCCGACCTCTACTTGCATCATCAAACCTTGTAAAGTTGCACTTTCCTTCTTTCTTCTAACTTTGTGGGTCAAGGTATAACACATGATAACACATCACTCAATCATAACCCTTTCCCTATGGCATCACTTCTCCTTTTGAATTGGTGCAATTTGGTGACAAGTGGAAACCTCTCACTAATTTTTAGGTTGAACTTATACTATTATTATTATCAAGCCATGAAGATGCAACTTGACATTTCTTTTTAACTATTTCTGGCTTAGCGCAAGACTACTGGTATTGAAACAACCCCACCCTTTTTCAAAAATTGGAGTCCTACAACTAAACTAAGAAAAGAATAACACCTAAGCTAAAGAAAACTAAACAAGTACATCTAATCTAAATAAAAATAAACAAATAAGTGACCAAACTACTTGAGTGAAATGAATCAAGGTGGATCTCTAACATGACCTACTTAATAAAACTAAAAAATAACAACAAAAAAATGAGCCCCTCAAAAATCCTATGTCAAATGAATCAAGGAAAATTAATCACTAGGCTCCACAAAACCACTAAACTAAAAAAAAATAGAAAGAAAAACTACCCTGATTTCTATAACCAAATGGTTCAAGATAGAACTATTCTAACTATGTACAACACACTTGAGCAGATAAAAAATAAAAGACCTATATATACACATGACCTAACATGTTTTCTCAAAATGTTTAACAACAATAAGGCATTGGTGATAGTCCCTTAAAAATATACCTATATCCACTCCTCCAATGTCCTTATATGTTTCCTTCTCATACACATTAATTAGTCATGTCCATACTCATGGTTACAATTCCCAATATCAACAAACAAATTACAAGAATATAAACTTAATTTAGTCAAATTACCTGGCTTCAAATATAGCCAAACCACTCACAGATCCCTTCTTCTGGCAATGTTGTTGAAGACAAAATTATGACTTGAAGCTTTGGATGCCCAAAAGACAGGAAGAGAGAGACAATGTTTTTTTTTATTTCTCTCTTCCTGTCTTTGGGCATCCAATGCTCGAAGTCATACTTGAAGGATGTTCATTTGTATATCTCCCTGTCTTCCTGTCATTGGGGCAGCTGATGCTTCAAGTGATTTTAGGGTGCAATTTTTAGTCTTTTGATGGTCTACATTTCTTATCTCTTGTATTCTAATGAGGTTAGTGTCTCACATGTTGAGTTGGTACTTTGACCTTGGACTATGTTAGTGTCTCTCATTCTTTGTTGAAGCTGTGTTGAGATAAACAAGAAATTAGTATTTACTATAAAAACATTCTTCAAAGCATAACTATGATGAGTTAAATATTTTGATTTGGAAGGTAGAAGAAAATCACCAAGGATATAGAAGGATTACATATGAAAGGAATTCTGAAATATGTAACTCAATGTAGAATTCAATAAAATAAACCTTTAAGAGGGTTTACGTAAAACAAAATTTGAGTATTGATTCCTCTCATGATATCTTGGAAAATGAGTAATTTAACTTGTAAGAATTATAAATATGATCCTATAGTAAGGGTTGTGACATCTTGATAGCCTTTTATCATTCATATTATCTATTACTTTGAATTATCTTATTTTGAAATAGGCATCCACATGGCTAGAAGTAATTTTCTTATTTCATAATGATTATTTTCAATTAAAAATTGGCTACATGGGTCTAGCACTAGAGAAGATCACGACAATGCACATCCTTTGTTAATCAACTAACAAACAAGAGATGATCATCATTATTTATTCTTATATTATACATATTCTGCCAACTTACTCTATTAATCATGTCCAACCTTCCAAAATAGTGATCTAGACTTAAAATCATACACTAAAATGATTATGTAGAATTATTTAAGTCCTCAAAATAATTTAACAAAGTTCAACATAGTAGTAATTTATCATAGTCGTATACTGGTTGGCCTACCCCAAAAGCCTCTAGGATTTAGGTACCCTTTATAAGGTTTTTCCACATATTACATTGTCGATGGATGGCTGGTTCACAATTCCATATCATTGTATCTTGATTTTAGTTTTTCTCCCTTTTTCATATTTTCTTACGTAATAAGAAACAACATAAAAATGCAATCATTTGACATAACCATCTCAGTTCAGAGGAACTAATGTTGGGCATAAGATTTAAAACCCCATTTATCTTTAAAATTTGTTTCATTTGCAGTTTACTTATATCCTATATTCTTAAATTAAACTACTCAAATTCTATGTTTAGATGAGTGGAAAAATGCAAAGTACAAGTCAAATAGACATTAACTTCAATATACACGTGTATATATATTGCTACAAATAGCTAGTCTAGAAAAGAAAACTTAGCAAAACTAAATAACTTGAATATTGATTGGAATAATTACCTTGTAAAGGTGTTCCCTTTTTGCAGCCACATTATATGATTTAACTCCTTCTGATCAAATGAAAGAGAAATCAGATCCAGACCTTGAATGCATGGAAAACAACTTTACACCTACAAAGATGAACGATAAACTCAATCAATAGAAAGAAAGAAAACAATATCACAACTTTATATAGATTCATAAATACGAAGACAACAAATCCACACAAACCTAAACATTCACACCTACAATAGAATAACAACTAAAAAACCAAAGCACTCACCTCAATTATTGAAGCCCCAACCAAGATGTTCAACAACCCAAGGCTCCATCCCACCAGCCTCAAGCAAAGGGTATGTGTTTGGTAATTTATTCAGAATATTGAGTACTTAGTTCTGCATGTTGTAGTGGAATAAAACTCATATCAATAGGTATGAAAATATTTTGTCCCATAGTGACAACTTAGTAAGAGATTCCCTATAAGGATATTTATAAATGGAAAGGAAAAGACATTACTCATGAGTAACATCATTTATCAAGAAGAAATGCCATTATTTTCCTTCAAAAAAACTTTAGGGAATCTCCCCTTTGACCACCTCATTACAATGCCATGGACAAAAAATTAGGACATAATGTATCATAAGCACTTCCTCCTCACATGTCATGATATAAATCTCCTCAAAAAAAAAATTCTGTCTCATCCAACCTAAGATTCAAATGACACACATATCATCATCACCAATAAAATACACCATTGTATTCATTGTAAAAGCCAATAAACAAATATCCCTTTTAAAGCTCTACAAATCAAAACCATATTTTTGAAATTTGACCAATATATTCCCCCCCCTCCCCCCCCCATCAAATTCTTCACAATGATTATATAGACATGTTAAAGNTATCCCCCCCCCTCCCCCCCCCATCAAATTCTTCACAATGATTATATAGACATGTTAAAGGCCTCATTCAATCACTTCCTTCGATATCAATCCCTTAAGAAGATATATCAACACAATCCATGAGCTTGTCATACATTCTATATTGGTTGAATCTATATAAACCCACTTTAACCTATCCAACTTATCAACCCTAATCATCACTACTAAATTCCCTTCAACCCAATTATCAACACTCATTACCATTCACTTCTTTTCTATGCTGACCTACTAGCCGACCTCTTGAGACCCTCTTTGACCAATAGTGGTACAAGGTGAAAAACATATTCTAAGTGTTACATAGTAGGGAAGCTAATTAAAGAAAAACATACGATTTTGAAGATCTTTAACACTACCCTTTTCATCAACCAACCATAATGGTATTCTTTCCCTCACACTTTTAAATGCCTAAATTTAATAAATATAACAGAATATAAGATACCCTTAAAACCACATCAAAGATATTTTTATGGCATGTCAAGAAGTTGCATATATTTAGTTAGAAAGTAGAATACCATATACAAGTCCAATGTATATCAACATTTGAAAAATTAATAAAATGAAGTTACCCTTCGAAACACCCTAATTGTCATATCCAAATTTATAAGAAACACAAAGAAAATCAAATAAATGAAAAAATAAAATTCTATTAAAATAATAAGAATATAATTTACTGATGAGTTGATTAACTCAAACATGTATAAAAAACACAAATTCCTTTCCACCAAATGGTCAACTTTGGATATACCACATGATAGCCAATGTTGTGAATTCCTAGTCAAGAAACTATTAGTTCTTGTGTATGACACCCTTTGACTTCAAGCTTCTAATTGAACTTGTTGGTCCCAACTCCCCCTAGTACCATGATATTTAGACTTACCTTGCTGATCATCAAACCCTACCACCTAGCCTTCCATGTGACCAAAATAAAAATTTCATTTAGTACTCATCCTATTTCACACTCCTTGGAAACACCTTTCACCCAAGGAGTTTTGATCATGACTTACTATGATGAATATAATAAGAAGGGGCTATTCTTGTGATCAAATAAGTTCACAATGGTATCTATAATACCTGCACTAATGTCATGGTCCTTGAATTGCCTCACAGTAGGTGCTAGTAATCATGGCAAATCCTTTCCTAGGAATAGTATATTAAAACTAAGGATTACTTTCCCCACCATGAGGTACATTTAAATTGTCAACCCAGGGATGTATACTTGAAATGGGACAATAAGATATGTGCACTAATAGGCTGCATGAAGATAAAATACAAGAAAAAAATATACACTATTGCTGCAGGAAAGTAAAAACACTTAACTCCTTAATGAAATTAATGCTGGAAACTATAAACTCAACTTAAACCTATTCTTTCAACCCAGAGCATCCACTATAACTATCCTTGCATGTGTTGTAGGAACATTCACAAAGTATAATGTTGCAGGAAGAAACAGTAAACTCCTATTCAAAATGTTGGAAGCACTGAAAGCAAATCAACTCTACTCTAATCTAATCCACCTCCCAAGTGGTCCCCCTTGGTTGGCTTCTGCTATCTACTAACATAGAAGATAAACCAAAACTACTTCATTATCTTTCAGAAACTCATTACATAGGAACAATACATAAAACTAGAAAAGTAACTTGTTGTGCAAGATGCAATAATGTATTCCCAAAAACTCTAAACTTACAAACTAACAGTCAAATCCCTATAAATAAAGGATTGATACTTATTCAAAATAGAAGGAAAATTTCTCACTAGAATTACACCAGAGAAGAAAAAGGGAACGTAACAGCCCACAACATATGCAATAAAGTCTAGGTGACCTATTCAACAAGATAATGAGTGCAGAGGAAATATAGCAGAGCTATATTCCTATATTCTCTACAATGGTGACTCCTCCAATGTAGTGGCCATGTATGTCGGTGCCATGATGATTTCCCCATCACAGCTGGACTTCAACACTCTTCTTTTAATGTTGTTCACCACTCTCAAGCTGCTCCTTCCTGGAAAGTTAGTTATCATGCAAAAATATGCATGCAAGTAAACTTAATCAAACTAATCCAAATATTAGAACACACATTCTCATAGCTATATGAAATACTGCAATATATAGATATAGATATAGATATAGAAATAGATATATATATATATATATATATATATATATATATATATATATATATAAAACACAAGTTCAACTAGTTATAAGTCCACAAATATCTTGGTAATACTTTAAAATAGAGTATTATGATCAATATAAAATAGAGACAATAAATTATCTCATCATCTGCCCCCTGGTAAATTGAAGGCTTGTCCTCAAGCATTGCATCTCTTGGTAGTTCCTCAAAATTCATGAGCTTCTGTCTTCCCACTCTGCTGGCTCTTGAAAGTGTAGTAGAAACCTCTTGTCCTTTCCCAAACATCCACTTTGTGATCCTCCTACAGTTGGTCAAGCCTTACAGTGTTGATGTCATAAAGGGGATAGAGGAGCATAGGTGGCTACATGGTAAGTGGACACCAAAGTTATTTTCTAATCTTCTTACCCAGTTGGATGTATTTTGGTGCTCTATGAATCGCTACCTCAAGGTTGATAGGGTTGTGTGGCTCTGACTTTTTAAATAATTCAGGCAATCTACTCCATTTTCTTTTGGCACAAGCCAGGGCTCCTAAAATATGAAGTAATACATTCCCTCATGCTCTACATAGACCTCTATTCTGATCCCAAATATTTTCTCCCTTGTTTCCTCTTTTACTTTTCCATAGGTCAGATTATAGCAATCGCTAAGGAGTACATCTAGTTGGCTGCTCTCTTCCCTCAATGACAAGGGTTCTGATTTCTCCTGGTCTCTATAATTTTTTAGTTGTCTGTCGTAATTTTCCTCATTATGCATCAAGGATAATAATTCCCTCAAGTGTATATTCCCTATGTAAGGTAGAGGATTCCACTCAATTTTTGTAGGGATAATGAAGTTATGCAGGTACAGATCACAAATTAAGTTCTGTTGTCATGAGGGAAGAGTCTGGTATAGGCCATTAAATGCTTGGGTTGTTTTAAACTTAGATTCTATGTATTTTAGGGTCATCATTAATTGGAATGAGAGGGATTTTTCTTTCAAACAGATAGCATAAACTCTAGGAGGTGGCCTACAAGCGATTATTTGATAAGCCAACTTCAGGGCATGATCCATCTTTTTCTTTTGTCTTGCCAATTGTTCTTTTAGATTTTCAATCTCTTCACTTTGCCCTTCTATTACTTTCTTCATTTTCTTCTTCTCTTCTCCCCATAAGGTTGTTTCAAGAACATATTTATTATACAATTCAAAGAGAAGTGACTGCAAAGTGATTGGGCCACAATCTTCTACCTGATTATTTTGCCTCCTCTATTCTTTCCATGCTTTCTCTAAGTAGCTACTAAACCAGGTTCTTTTATAAGGAACTAGGGAAGCCTCTAAGCAGGCTGACTGATGAGGTATTGGGACTTCTCCCTCATTTTTGTATGAGATATTGTGATGGCTTTCTTGGGGGTTATTTTGACATACATCAGGTTCAACTTCATATTTCTCTTTTGGACTTTGATAAATGTCAGGGGTTTCAAGCTGATTTGGGGAATCATCCACATCAATTCGCACATGAGATTATCCATCAGATTGCTTGGGAGAAATAGATTGGCTTCCTGAGGGTTCTTTAGGAATTTTTCCTCTCATTCTAGGGCTTCTTCACACACGGTTTTTTTCAACCACCATAGCTTCTTCTTAATAACCTTCTTCGGTCTCTCTGCTGTAGGAGTGACCGTTGCAGGAGCTGACTTCCTTTTCTTCCCCTTTGAAGCTGTAGGGTTTTTTGGTTTGGCTGCAAGAACAAAATTTTCTTCTTCTAATTTCAGCTTTCCTTTCTTTCGGGTAGAAGTAGGTACAATTATCATATGAGCAGGAAAAGGCATGCTTTCTTGAAGATTTTTCAATTTCTATCTCTTGGGTGTCCTATTCAATAGTTGGTTCAATGGGTACTACATTATCATTGCTAGGTTGCTCGATAGGGTCAACCTGAGGTTGCAGGGTTTTATGTTGGACAAATTATGACCATGCTAAGGGAGAGACATCCCTAAGAGATTTTTCTACTAGAAATTTGATTCGGGCATGGTGGGTGACAGAATTTACATTTTCCTTTTGGGTTTCCTCAGCACTAATACTTAGCATATTAGACAAGAAATTAGGAACACTCACTGGAAGATTATGCCTTATGTAGATAAGTAACTTAAAATGATGTGCATGCAAATTTGAAAATCTTCCTTCGCAGGTAAAATACTTGATAATGTGTGTGGCCAATTCATTAAATGATGGAGAGATAGACTTTCTTTTTCACCCTTGCTTAGTAATCTCCAGAGGAGGGTCACTTGGTAGGGTAAATTGGGCCCTAGCTGATCTGGCGTCATGCACATTGGGGTAGTGTTCCCTAACTACTGGTAACCCGGTTACCTCTACTATCTATTCTTATGTGATGACTACTATTAATCCCCACATTGTTGATTTCCCCTTCCTCAAATGTATTTGCAAATTCAACTGCTGCTTCTTCATCAAACTCTGTTAATTTCAAGAAATATCCTAGCCAACCACATGCATTGAACCTCCTCACTGCTTCAATGTCTAAAAGAAAAACACCATGAACTACTAGCTCATGTTGCTGTAGCTGTCCTCCCATTTTTTTCTTATCAATTTTCAACTTCTTGCTCTGTAATTTTCAATTACCTTATTCCTTTTGAGTTTCAGAGTACTTCTTGTAAAGCTTCAGAACTTCTTTTTCCCTCTTCTCTTGTTCTTGACATAGACAATGATGATGTGTTTTAACAGAATAAATTATAACTCTTACTGTGAGTTACCACATTATTTAATTATAGGTCACATCAAATCTAAAAAGTAGGGATAATTTGGGAATAAAAATATAACACTTGTGCGATATAGCAATGGGATTTTAATGAGACAAGGCCAAAGTACAGATTTGAGGTGATGGGAGATCTATATGAGTAAATAGAAATGACATTTAGGACTTAATAAACTTCCCTGCCCCCTACAAAACAACGATAAGTGTCCACACTTGTCAGACTTGGTAGGAGGTATGAAATTGGCGTAATATCGTAATCATACATTTATTGCAGTACCAGATGGTTACCAAAATCTACGTGCTAAAAGTGGAAAAAAATTGAAAATTTTATACCTGTCATTCGATCATAGCCTATGCCAGAAAAAGGTGGCGAGAGTAGAATGATTTTGGCAGCTGCATGCGTCAGCTAACTTGGCTCATATTTGAAATAGAGAAATGGAAAGTGGTGATGACATGGAAGGTGGGTGGGTGGAAGATATAGAAATGAAATGAGCTAGAATGAAGAATTTAGAAAGTGAGTGGAGAATTGAACTTCATGTAAACATGAAGTGTTTATTACGGACATGCTCGAAGGATTGCTATTGAAGAGACGTAGGAAGAAGGTTTGCACCCTTTGTGTAGAAATTTTTACCTATGGGTCGTTTGGAACTGGTTGTCTGAATTATTGCAGGAACTCTTCTTTGGTTTGGGGTTGGTGATACAAACGTAGCCAATGTCCATTGACTAATAACTTGAAGTACATTGGGTCAATAGTTGTCAACTGGACTGCTCCATTGGTGAAGACATAGCTTATTTCATATGGAACCAAGCATCTTGTATGAAGCTTGTCTGATATTTCTTTGAATCTAGAATTATACAATAATGCCCATTCACCAACTTGAAACTGCTTACTCTTAATATGGGATTCGTGCCACTTTTTCCTTTGTTTATGTATTATTTTAGTCCACTCCAAGGAAGATTTGCATATTTCATCCAAGGAATTGGGATGCAACAATCGCTCTTTTTGTGCTTCAGGAAGATCAATATTTAACTCCATTGTTGTGCGCAAAGTTTTGTGTTCAAATTCAATTGGTAGCATTGTTGTTTTTCCATATAATAACTCAAATAGAGTGAACCCTATGGTGGTCTTCCAGGTTTTTGTTTATGCCCAGATGGCTTTTGATAGTCTTCTTCTCCAATCTTGACGGTGTAGATGAACTATTTTTGTTAAGATGGCTTCAATCTCCCTATTTGTGACTTCTGCCTGTCCATTGGCCTGAGGATGATAGGGATTTGAATTCTGATGTCTGATACTATATTTTTTCATGAGCTCTGTTATCAGATTGGAAGTGAATTGAGATCCCTAATCTATTACAAGTTCTCTAGGAACTCCATATCTGGTGAAGATTTCTTCATACAAAAACTCTTCTACCTTGTGATCCCTTGCGTGCTTCATGGCTTTTACTTTGACCCATTTGGTTAGATAATCAATAAACATCAGGATGTAGGATTTCCCATTGGATGGAGGATCTATGGGACCAATGAAATCCATGCCCCATTTGTCAAATTGTGTTACCACCACTTGTGTAGTTAAGGAAATTTCATCTGATCTTGTTGGTCGGCCCATCCTCTGGCATTTGTCACATTTCCTTGTGAAGTGTAGGCTAGTAGTAGCCAGTTATTAAGATCTTCAAAGCTGTCCTCTTTGTTGCAAAGTTTCCTCCACATGGCTCATTATGAAAAGCATGGAGAATTTCATATGTCTCATCTTCCTGCACGCATCTCCTCATGACTCAGTCTGGACCAGTGTAGAATAGTGTGTTATCAATCCAATAGAATTGGAATCTTTTCTCTACAAATATTCTCCTATCCTTATAAGAGAAATGTGTGGGCATTTTTTTAGCTGCAAGGTAATTAGCTATATCATCATACCATGATTTTTTTATAGCAATATGAAATAAATGCTCATCAGGGAATTTATCATCTATGTGAGTAGTATCTCTGTCAGCATGCTAGATTCTGGATAGATAATCAACTACTACATTCACCTTCCCTGGCTTGTCAATGATGGTTATGTCAAATTCCTGCAAAAGTAGAAGCCATCTTGCTAACCTTCCGGTGATGGAAGGTTTGTTCATAAGATATTTAATTGCTACATGGTTAGTATGAACAAAAATGGGATAGCTTGTTACATAATGGCAGAATTTGTTTAGAGCATAAACTACTGCTAGTAATTCTTTTTCAGTTACTGTATAGTTTAACTCTGGTCCATGTAAGCTCTTACTGATATAGTAAATTTCATTTTCAAGGTTACTAGACTTTTGTCCTAGGACAACACCTATTGCAAAGTCTGAAGTATTTGTATGTATGTGAAATAGAAAAGACTAGTCAGGGCCCATAAGTACTGGTGCAATTGTCAATAGTGACTTGAGCTGCAGGAAAGATTCATCATAGTCTTTTGGTCATGCAAATTTGACCTCTTTTGTAAGAAAAGTATATAGAGGACTAGCTATTTGGCTAAATTTTTGAATAAATCAAATATAATATCCAGCATGTCCTAAGAAGGATCTAACAAATTTTTTGTTTGTAGGTGTAGGCAATGTGAGAATTACCTCTATTTTTGTAGGGTCTACCTGGAATCTAGCTTCTAAGATGAAATGTCCCAGCACTACTCCTTCGTGCATCATCATAAAGAATTTCTCACTTTTGAGAGACAGGTTGTGCTCTTGACATCAGATCAGCACTTTTTCAAAGTTCTATAGGGCTTCCTCAAAGGTGACACCAAATGTAGTGAAGTCATCCATGTATATTTCCATGCAATCATGTGATATGTCAACAAAAATGTTGATTACAGCTCTCTGGAAAGTAGCTGATGCATTACATAAGGCAAATGGTAATACAGAGCAAGCATATGTCTCCCAAGGGCATGTGAAGGTGGTCTTCTCTTGATCCTTTGGAGAAATGTTGATCTGGTTGTAACCGTTATATCTGTCTATAAAGGAGAAGTACTTCTTTCTAGCCAAAGTGTTCAGAACTTGATCAATAAATGATAGGGGAAATTGTCTTTCTTTGTGGCATTGCTCAGTTCCTTGTAATCCACACATATTCTCCATAGTCCTCCCTTCTTAGGTACTATGGAAAAAGGTGATACCCACTTGCCATCAGAGATTGGATATATGAAACCAGTATCCAACTACTTTTTCAATTTAGTTTTGTCTATTTCTCACAATGTTGGGTTTATTCTTCTCTGAGGTTGGCGGAGTGGTAAACTACCTTCATTGATGTAGATCCTATGTGTGTAGAGTTTGGGATTCAGTCTTGCCATGTATTTATAATCCCAAGAAAATGATCTTTCATGCTTACGTATGAGGTTGGTTAACAATTCCAATTGTGGTGGTGGCAGCTTGTTGTTAACATAGAGATTGTGGCCAAGGGAAAGTTCCATTGTGGTTGTTAGCTCTATCATTGACACTTTAGGTATTGGGCTTGTAGCTACTTCACATGGAAGTAATTGATTGATTATTTTAGGGCTTGATAGAAAGACACGGTCCTCATAGGTACATAATTGTAAAATAAATCTTCCAGAAACGTCCTTAGCTACTACACATTCATTGGTAAGAATACTCTGTATCACATCATCTTCTTCTTGCATTTTCTAAAAAGATTATCTATGTAGCATCATGACCTGAGCAATAGAATCTACTTCTTCTTCCTCATCTCCCAAATTTAGCCAAATAGGATCTCTCAAATCTAGCAGAGGTTGGGGAGGAGGATATAATGCTAGTTTCTTTATTGCTTGGCCATTTGAAATTATCATGCTTCCTAATCTGCAACTAATTTTGGTATTAGTGGTGGCTAAACAGGGTCTCCCTAGGATGACTAGATAACCAACAAAGTTTAATTTAGGTGATAATATGAGAAAATCAGCAGGGTATTCCCATGAATCCAAGGTGACTACGATATCTTCAATGATACCATCTAGGGTGACAGTTGAACTATTAGCAAGTTGTAACACTGTTGGAGTGGTTCTCAAGCCCCCTATACTCAACTTATGCATTGAATCTTTGGTCATTGCATTTATAGTTGTAACCACCTGAATTTGGTCTGTCGCAACTATAGACCCTATTTACCCTAAGTGTGATCATACCCTTGGTTTATGTCCAAACGACCATGTTACTGCTTGGCATAATTCTTTTAATCAATTTAATATCCTAGGTGATTTTTATCACTGATTTACATTAACTATTATAGCCATACAATTCAAATCAATTTCGACCAATCAAATCAAATCAAAATCAAACATGGCTATAGTATTTAATTATAAAGGAATTAA
>MU223068.1:1634241-1658029 GCA_018584345.1 Thuja plicata | reverse complement strand
TCTAGTTAGAAGGCAATAGGCCGATATTAGTGGTTTTACATGTTTTGACTAACCTTTCAAGCTAATGCAATGACCTATTGAGTGTTTGTGTCATTTTCAACAGGTACCCATTTACACACACACAATAGTTGCTCCCAAATCAACTAAATTATTTCTCACAAACTGTCCATTGATTATCAAATCAATAACTGGGCTTCTAGGGTTAGAATACTTTGGTATAACTACCTCTCCTAACATGATATCTGCAAGCTGTCCTATAACATGAACTGTTTAAGGGTATTTTTTCTTTCATCTTGGATTTTTAAGGCATGCTTCCTTAATAGCTTTTCCATAAAGTGGAACATCTTTGATAGCTTGGAATAGAGGAATCTGGATGTGCATGTTTTTCAGCTTCTCAAGTATATGAAATGGTGTTTCTTCTTGGAATATAGGTTTTTCCATGCTAAGCCTATGTTGAAAGGGATGATTAACTAAGGTGTGAACATCAGTTTTGTTGTATATATTAGTTTGTTGGACTCTATTTTGCAATGTAGCTCTTGTACATGGTGTTGATGCTGCAGGAATATCTGCAACTTATGTAATAATAGGATGTTCGGGTGTAGGAAGAGTGGTACCAGATCTTAAATGGATATCAGATATCTCTAGTGCATAGGCAAGGTACTATTGAGTATCAGTAGTATACATTGGCTCCTATTATTTTTTGTTGTTAGGATTAGGCTGTGGCTGAGCAGGTAATTGGGTTGGCTTTGGATTAGGACTTGTGGCTGTAGGAGGTGGTATTATTGTAGGTGGTGGCACTAGAGGTGGTAATTGTGGATAACCAAGATTTTTGTTAGGTCACTATGGAGGCCCCCTCCATTGGTTATTTTGCTGCCAATTCCCCTATGGTGGTTGCCACTGATTCTGAGGTTGATAACACTGGTTATTCTATTGGTTAGGCCACTGGTTATTCTATTGGTTAGGCCACTTTTTATTTTGTTGGTTAGGCCACTTTTTATTCCAAATAGGTTGGGAATACTTAGAGGGGTTCTGATAATTTTAGTTTTTCCATTGATTATTGTAGAGATTGGAAAATTGCAAAGGATCTTGAGGCATACCTTGTCTTGAAGCCCATGGCCAACGTTGAGAAATAAAGAACACTTGCTCGTCATCTCCTTCTATCTTCATGTACTTAGTAGGCAAATGTTGATTCTCCAGGTTCACCACCAGCTTGCATCCACAGTATTTATTTTGTTTATGGTAGTGAGGACAATACTCAGCTAACTAAGATTCAGCATCTGCATGCTTTTTCTTGGTAGTCATGGTGTTTAGATGTGTAGAAACATCATTAATGATATCTTTCTTGAAATCTACCAACAGGTTAGATATTTCCAACTTGGAAATGTCTCAACTGATCCCTTTAGTGGCTATAGACCAAAATCCTCTGCCCTTCTTTACAGTTGATCATGAATAGTTAAGACAGATTTTCCTAAGGTCATCCTAGGAAGATTGGGATATGTCTCCTCCATCCATGAGGTCCAACGCTACCAGGAAGCTATAATTTACCCCTCTTAAGAAGACTAGTTTCTGTGAATTCTTTGCCAACACATGTTGGGGATTCTTCTGCATGGTGTACAAGAAGCGTGAAACATAATCCTCCAAAGTTTCATCCTCCTTTTGTGACATTCAAAAAATTTCATCTCCTCTTGGGTCACCCCCCTTGCAATACTCTATATTTTTGTAGATATAGACTCTGCATCTCATCCCAAGTAGCTACTTCATTAGATCCTAAGCCCATGAACCATCGTAAAGAAGACTCCTTCGACATTGCTAGAAACAACTTGAGTTTGTGGGAATCAGTGTTATAGTCAAAGCTATGACAGAGAATATAAAACTCAAACAAAAATGTGTCAGGATCTTCAGTTACCAGGCCATAGAACTTTAGAAGTGCGGATGTGGGTATGTTTTTGAGATTAACATTGTTTATAAGGCTTGGAAGAGGGAATGGAAAGGTAGGTTATGCCATTATTGGAGGTATTTGAAAATGGATTTATTGTTGGAAAGGAACGTTAGCTATAGGATTGTTAACAATAGGTGCATTTGGGTCAAAATTATCAAGGAAGTTGGCCAATATTTCCACAAAAGGCTGCAGGCCAACTGTATCAAAATGTTCTTCTCTAGAGGAAGATGCTACAAGAAACTCGGGACTTGCATCAAAAAAAGGTAACTCAACTTCTTCATTCAAATTCACAAACTCTCCTGGAAGAAATCTTCCATATTCATCTTGTCTTCTTCCTCTTCGATGCATGCAAGAGAATTCTTCATGCTTGTGAAGCAAATTTAGGACTAAAAACCACTATATAAAAAAAGGAATCTATCTAGAAATAAAAAAAATGACTCAATGAGATTCTTAGCTTGACACCATCCCCGACAACGACGCGAAAAATAAATTGCCTCACAATAGGTGCTAGTAATAATGCCAAAGCCTCTCCTAGGAATAGTATATTCAAACTAAAGATTAATTTCCCCACCATGACATGCATTTAAATTGTCAACCCAGGGACATATACTTGAAATGGGACAACATGATATGTTCACTAAATCTCTCAAAGAGTCATACTACTTAGGCTGCAGGAAGATAAAATGCAGAAAAGAAATCTACATTATTGTTGCAGGAAAGTAAACACACTTAACTCCTTAATGAAATTAATGCTAGAAAATGTAAACTCAACTTAAACCTATTCTTTCAACCTAGAGCATCCACTATAACTATCCTTGCAGGTGCTGCAGGAACATTCACAAAGTATAATGTTGCAGGAAGAAATAGTAAACTCCTATTCAAAATGCGAGAAATACTAAAAGAAAATATACTCTACTCTAATATAGTCCACCACCCAAGTGGGCCCCCTTGGTTGGCTTCTGGTATCTACTAACACAGAAGATAAACCAAAACTACTTCATTATCTTTCAAAAACTGATTACATAGGAACAATACATAAAACTGGAAAAGTAACTTGTTGTGCAAGATGCAAAAATGTATTCCCAAAAACTCCAAAATTACAAACTAACAGTCAAATCCCTATAAATAGAAGATTGACATTTACACAAAATAGAAGGAAAATTTCTAACTGGAATTATGCCAGAGAAGAAAAAAGGAATGTAACAACCCACGACATATGCAATAAAGTCTGGGTGACTGATTCAACAAGATAATGAGTGCACAGGAAATATAGCAGAGCTATATTCCTATATTCTTTGGAACGGTGGCTCCTCCAATCTAGTAGCCATGTCTGTCAGTGCCATGATGATTTCCCTCATCACAGCTGGACTTCAACGTTCTTCTTTTAATGCTATCGACCACTCTCAAGCTTCTCCTTCTTCATGGCAAGTTAGTTATTATTCAAAAATATGCATACAAGTAAACTTAATCAAATTAATCCAAATATTAGAACACACATTCTGATAACTATATGAAATACTGTAATATATATATATATATATATATATAATATTAGCAAAACATGACATAACTATCTACCCATAGGTTTGACAGTTCTGACTGCACTTTAACACAAGTTCAACTGGTTATAAGTCCACAAATGTCTTGGTAATACTTTAAAATAGAGTATTATGATCAATATAAAATAGAGACAATAAATTGTCTCAACAGTCCTAAGTAGAAATATCTTGAAAACAAGATGCTAAGGGAAAATTAATGTAATTCCAAGAGAGATGAACAAATGAGAGACGTGATGTTTTTAAAACCACTATTTAATTTTTGGATAATGGTGAATTGGTGCTCTGAAGTTGGTGAGCAGAATATTTTGGTAGGACATTTTTTTTATGTTTTAAAATAGGCGATAGTTTGCCAATTAATATTACTATTTTAAGGCCATGGGCAAGGTGGATGATGGAGTGATAAGGGATGGGATAATTTTAGAAAATAGTAGAGGAGGTCCCAAATTAGTGTGAGGAAAATATTTGTTTGAAAAAAAGTTACATACAACATAAATATATCTAAAAGATTTATGTCTCAAATCTATAAGCTAGTCTGTTTAAGCTTTCAAGCTCTTACTAAATAGTTGGAATGACATTAAAATTACCACTAAATGAATTACCTTTCCTCCCCATCCATTAGTGGAACTAAAAAAGTATCAATCCATAATCTAATATTGATCACATTCAACACTAGTGTTTATCTTGATTATTTCATTCCTTTATTATACATAAGATACCATAGATTAAAACAAAAACTCAATCACATGAAAATGGATTCAAAAAAAATGTTCTCATCATACGCGTATTACAACAAAATACACAACACTTCACAATACATTATTTCCAGCATGAAATACTAGTAGGACCAACATAAAATAGTCCAACTATGAATATGCTTAGACCGTGAAGACACTTTTACTATTGTATAAAAAATATTTCCATTGATAAGTAGGAGATATTTTTCCACAACAAGTCAAATTGTCATATTGCCATCAAGATTCAACTATATAGTTTTTTGAGTCAAGCTCATTGACCCATGTTTCATGAGTAGTGGTTCACTTGAACCTATATCTCATGAGAATGAATGGAACACTTAGCACTCATTGCATCTAGGTGATGCTCACAAAGGTGAAGCATCATGACTTCCTGGAAGGTTACCCACTCTTCCTGCAACCCCATATTCCATAGTAGAGAAAATACTAGACCTTTATGAACAATGGTTAGACAAAAAGTCTTCTTGCACCAATTGAGAAGGAAATATAAGTATGCATTAATGCCAAAGATGAGTACTTGTGGATGGTAAAAAATCATTCGATGGTTTAAAGCATGAAAACTATAGTCCATAATAACAATGGTGTATGCAATAGAATGTATAGAATATAATGGCTTATAATATGGATCTTAAAGTGGTTGAAAGTGTATCATAGATGTTTGTTACTACTTTAAAATTTAACAACACAACAAGATTGTGCTATGTAGTTGGAGTAGATCAGGTGAGTGAGAGAAGGTATTCATTTAGTACAAGAGATGCACTTCTTCCTAGTCAACAGAGATCTTATATCAGTTACAATGAATTTTCTTAATATTTTCATAGCAGAGGGTTTGTAATTCCTAGATGGTCATACCGCAAGATTAAAGTACAATTTTGTTTGTAATTTTAAAATTTTGAAATGGAACGTCTGAGAATTTCATCAAACTTTGAAGACTGATTTGACATAATATAGCTTTTATAATTCATCTTCTTTGATTTCAATATTCTTTTAAAAGAAATAATATTTTGTGGGATCTGTGAAGTGAAACCCTAAAAATCCCAATGTTGTTAAGTGAACAAATAAGGGAGCTTTTTTTTTTTTAATTGAAGTTTTCATCTTTGAAAAAAGGCTCTAAGTGCAAAATGGATTGGAAGAACCTATTCCCTTACATATTACCTCTTTTATATTTCATCTAATCTTTTCATCTGTCCACATGGTAGTCAACAATTTTTTCAAAGTTTCCAGGAGCAATGCAGGGGTTGACAAATGCAGTAGAGATTGATGGATGAAGAGACTAAAAGGCTTTGACAAGCATGTTTTAAGGCCAATTATATCATACAGTAGAGACATTATCAAATCAAAACTATATTAGTTGCAGTTCTAGTCAAATCATATACAACAAATACATTATCTGCATATTCTTTTATTCATTTTCAAGAGAAATTCAAATCCTCGTAGTTTTTAAGAATTGATGAATTTTTTTCTATAGTACGAGGAAACAGAGGAAACAATAGTGTATTCTATTTTGTGATGATAATATTTGTGCAACAAGTCTATAATCATAGCCCAATATCACTATAAGTGAGTATAGAGGCAAGGGACATAAACTGCTACATTTTTCTTATACTGGAGTGAAGAGAGGAGAATAACTTAAAATTAAAATTAGATATAATTGTGATACTGCAATTATAGTTTGGTCATTTGCAATATGAAAGCATTTTTGAACAACTATAAATCTTGTAGATTGACTATGATGATGATGTTATGGTGGAATGAATGTTGTATTAGTTGAATAAAATCTGTACCATTGTCATTGTTGATGATGAATAAAGGATGTTGTAATGTTGTACTTATGATTTAATGGCAAAGAAAACTATTTATATTGGGTATTATACTATGAGCTTGGTGAAATGGGTCCTTTTATACTGATGGACTTGTTATCATGTGGTCATGATTGGTGTAAGATCCTTGCAATCACAGTGTCAATCCTAAAGACATGAAATCTTCTCAAATAAAATGTTTTGATCCACCTTCAACCAGCGCAAGCTTTTATGTTGCAGACCCTATACCTATTACCTTAATACTATTTTGTTTCATTCATGGAATACTCATTGGCCATTTCGACGAGGACTGCAAGATTAACATAATCTAGGAAGGTAAATTCCTAAGGGAAATTAATGACATTATTTCTATGACAATAGAATAGCAATTATGAATGATAGGTTAAAGAAAGAGAACTTATACTTACAACAACATAAGTTCAAATTTATGATGGTAAATTTAAAGTAGGACCAAAAGTAAGGAGTAAAGTGAAAGTTTAAATGATAAAGTAAACACTTTTAATTGCTATGATTTGAAATTCTTTTAGGAAAAAATCTGAGATTTCTTAGATTAACATCTCAGATCACACTCTCTTTACAATAGATCAGAGAGTGTGATACAAAATGTTGATCTAAAAGCTATCAATTATTTCTACAAATATTTGAAAACACATCACAATGAAATATCATATTTGAATTTTATTTCTAACACAAACATATTATTACAAAACTAACAAAGAATATATATATACACACACACACACACATAGGATCTTCAATTAAAATTTGTATAGACAGAAAATGGAAGCACTTACATTGTAGACTAGTTTAGCCTTTTGAGTAAGTGTTTTGGGGTCATGTCAAGCACCTTGAATGGGTTTTTGACTTGGATCTAGCTTTCTCCCCTTTTCTACCCCATTTCCCACTTTTCTCTAGCCTGTTTCTGGCATCCTAAACTCCAAACCTGAGATTTTTGACCTCAGGGTCAAAGTTGACCTTTCTGGGTCAAGGTCGACCTCGACCCTGACCTAGGTCAAGGTTGACCTTGACCCTGACCTTGGTCAAAATTGACCTTTTTTTGACCTAGGGTCCAAATTTCATAATTTCAAGATTTTCGGATCTCGGGCTTCGAAAAAGTTTAATTCCAGCTTCTGGGTTGGCTATTTTGGTCTTTGAAGCAACGATTCTTAAATTATATTTAATATATATCCATTTCTAAGGGTATATGTTTAATGGTAATTTAATTATCCTATGTAGGCCTCTCTAGAGGATTGTGCCCTAGATTGGTATATAAGGAAGCCTTCTTCTCTCATTTTCTCTAACCATCATCAAGCATAATCACAAGCGCTGAAGACTTGAAAAAAAGACAAGCTAAGGAGAAAGATTTGAAGCAAGAGAAGTAGCCATTGAAGCATTCATCTATTCTCAAGAATTCAAGCGCTTCTCAAGAATCCAATTCATCAAGGAGATCCATTAGTAGCCATTGAAGGATTCAAGCTCTATGGAGCCCTCTTATTGAAGATTTCTCCATCCACATTCCTCCAAGCTTCTTCCTATTCCAAGATCCATTCAAGATTGGTGTTGAATATTTACATAAAATTGATTTGAGGCATCCTACATTCTATATTCTACATTCTACATTCTACATCCATTTGGTGCATACATACTTGTGGATCCAAGGATTCGAATCCACCACAAGGGCTTCTATACAAGAAAGTTGAATTTTTTTATTTACTTTGTTTACTTATGAAATTTAAATTTGATTTTAAGGTTAATTCCAAAACTGGGGTTTAACCAAGGCAAACCCCTCCCCCCCAATAAACAAACCATTTTTCTTGTAGGTATAGGTTCAGGATAGCGAATTAAAGTGCAGATCTGGATACCCTTTTTGGCAAACTTTTGGGATCCGCAAACAGATTTTCTGTCAGAGCTATGCAGGTCAAGGTTGACATTTCGGGGTCAAGGGTGACATTTCAGGGTCAAGTTTGACATTCTGTTTAGGTTCAGAATTGGAGGTCAATTCTTCCCTAGGTCAAAATCAGAAATTTTGGGGCAACGTCGACATTGACTTGAGGGTCAAAATTGACCTTTCTCAGAAAAGAAAACAATTTTTGGGTTTTGTAGATCTCGCAGTTTTGATTTAGGAGAGTAGAAATCAACAGTTTCAGAGACCGTTTGACAAGGTTTTCAGTAGATTTTTTTTTAGAGGTATGTATTTTACTCAACTATTCTTTGCAAACATTTTTAGATTTACACCCCTTAGATTTGTGTAGGATCATGGTATGCCAAAAGGTGGCGATGTGAAAAAATAAGTTTTTCACTTGTCGAAAAGTGCACACAAAAGTTTGTTGACTTTTGAGTAGGCCTGGGTCTCAATACACCTGGCCAAGCCAAAAGTCAAAGCTAAAGCATTATCATATGTCTAATAATATCTGATGTCCGATATTATCAGACATCAGATAATATCTAATGTCTAATATTATCGGACATCCAATAATATCAGATGTTCGATATTCATTAGTCATAATATATTGTTGCCCGCGGATGCATTCAACATTTTCATATTGAAAACATTGAAGAAGTGAGAATTTGAGCCCCTAAGATCACATATCAGATACCTATTTGATATCAAATTTTCTACAGTACACAAGGTAAGTGAAATTTTGTAGTTTCACTCTCTTTTTTTGGCATTGAAATTTATTGTTTTTTTTTTTTAAAGTAGGTTTTATATAATATTGTGTATTGTTTTTTAAAATTGATTATAAAGTATATTTGAAATTTATATTGTTTATTTTATTTTGTTTTTGAATCAGACATGGATTCAGACCAATCTGAAAACCCTCCCTCTCAATCCGTGAATAATTGAGACACACCTCAAAACAACCCCCTGCCTTCAGAAGACCAACCATTCTCAAACCCTCGACCAATACAGGATCTCAGAGGAGATAATCTAAATCATCTTAGAGGATATCAGAACACATATGCGAATATCCCCACCTTGTGTCCCATGTTTTCCACATTGAACTTCATTATTGAGAGCATGGAGAAACTCACAAAACAACACAATGCTACACTTATTTGGCGTGAATCCATGCATGTCCAATATGATGATGGGATTCACTATGATCAAGTTATGGATCTAAAAATAACAAAACATGACATATGTAACATTTTTTTTATCCCAAAACTAGTTTAAAAGTGGACCCTAAAAAAACCAAGTTGTCAATTAAATGGTGTACAAATGATGCAATACGTGATAACTTTTAGGATCGTTGGTGGATGGTTTTTGATAGACCACCCCACAAAAATTTGGATGTCCCATTCTATTTCATTCAGAAATTATATGCTGAATTTGTGCTCGGTCACAAAGTCAATTATTGGAGCATGAGATAGAACCAGGGTGTGGGCTTAGGCTCTCCCTGGGACAGGACATGGGCACAGTGGGTGAAATCCCACACATATGTCCCCCCTCCCAAGATTTCACCACCTCCCACTGTACATCATCCTAACATTATTTTTGAGGCCGTCTCATAGACTATTCAATCCATTCATGCCTTGAGTGATCTACTCATTAGACAGAGTGCGGCATTGTTTCCTCCTCATATAGATTCTTCTATCCCTTCCACATCCTCCATGAGCTCACATGTTTGTGTGCCTCATACTTGTGTTATGTGCAAGAATATGTATGTGTTCAAGGTGGAAAATACTACACATCACACTACAGGCACTGAAGTACCCCATGGAGATGTGCATTAGGGGCATACAAAGCCATGGACTCCTACTGTTACGGTAAGAGTAAATAATTAACTTGTTACATTATATTTAATTTTAAACGTTTGTATTTTTAATAGAATTTTCTTATAATGATTGCCCACTTATGTTTTTTATACATGTTTCATTTATATCCAGTTGATAACAGAGGAGGAGATGGCATAGGTGGAGGGGTCCACGCTTTTGGCCATTTCATTTGGCCTTGACACTTCCATGGTACATATGTTTTAATGTACTCATTGGTTTCCTTTTATTATAATATTGTATACATGTATTTTCTAAGTTTTATGATCATCTTATTACATATTGATGCAGGTTTCACCAGTTGCCACTGGAGGGCAATGTTAGGGGTTTCAGGCATTTGGTGTTGACAAGGGGAAGGTAATCAAGTATTTTAGATTGATTAATCATACATGTATACTTGTCACTTGTGCGTACTCATTTTTAGTTACATGTTTTATTTGACAAAGGGTGGTGTCTGATGATGTCGTGAGACCGGTTCGCCATGATAGAGTCACAGGCATCTTAATTCATAGTGATAGCCCCACAGTACGTATATTTCAAAATTTATTTGTGTATTTTACTATCAAGTATATATTTAATATGATCAAGTCATGATTGTATGAAACTTATCTGTTTGACTTTGTAGGTCACCCCTAGTTTGAGGGAGGTACCACGCCAAGGGTTTGTATCACTGATGACCCAACCAACATTTCCTAAAGAAATTTCAATAGAGGTAAGTTTTGATGTTAATTGAGTTATATTTAAAACATGCATTTGCTACCAAGGATTTAAGATTAAATAGTATAAGTCTTACATCAATCTCATGTTTGCAAACATATATACAGGTCAGAGTCGACATTGGTGGAATTTTCCCTTCACAAATAAAGACATATAGTAGGTCTCCTGACTACATGAGGATACTGAGAGGCGAGGTACATGAGAGTTCAATTTAAAAAAAATATTTATTATTGTTGACTATGATTTTAAATTTTTATTTATTATTTGTAGAAACCATATAAATTAAGTAATCTAACTTGGCGTTTCACTTTTGTGTTTAAATGCAAGATCCATCAGAGTCAATGTAATGCACTTCTTCATAATTCTTCATACTCGTACCATTCAATCATGCTCCAAACTGCATTTTATGCATCCTTCATTCAATAGGATTCTGCAACCACAACCATCAAACTTGCTTTCATAGGTTATCCTAACTCTTCTAAGGACCCCAACACACTTGTTTCACCCATATACCAAGCCACAAACTCTTCCTTCAAGACATTTTGTCTCCTTCACAAATATGTCAAGTCATACACTGTCCTAGTAGTACAATGGCAAGGGTTTTTAAATCTTTTCTCAAAATAGTTCCAAACAAATCTTAAAACCAATCACATATCTAAATACCCTTTTTCAATCTCATTAACATATCTCAAAACTAACCCCTTGTGTTTTGGACCATCCTACTCAACTTTTCCACTGTCAGTGAACTAAGAGGGCTAATTTGACCACTTTTCCAAAGAAACTACTAATGCATTTCACCCTAGACCTTGAGACTTTCAAAAGATTCATAAAATGACCCAAACTATGGATTCTACAACTAATTTGATTATAAGACCTCTCTAAGTGCAAAAGCCCTAATTTGCTTCTCATAAACACCTAAAATCTAGGGCTTGGTCAATGTACAACCTCCTAACACCATAGCCTCAAATAAATGGATTATTCACCATCCTTATACCATCCTAACATGGATTCAAACACAAAATCACCCCCTCCAATGGCCAAATCCTCTACTGCAATAACCATGCACCATGCATGCAACCCTTCAATACTGTCAAACTCACTCATTCATCCATAATTTGGGTCTTTTGATGTTCCCAAGGGTCTGAGACTAATTTATTTCATATTTGGGTGTTTTAGGACATAATTAACTACTACCCAAGAGGGGGAGTCTTTGGGTTAAGTTTATGATCTAGTTCCTTTGTAATTTTGCCTATTTTTATGTATTTTTGAGGTCTCAAAGTTGTAACAGTAGGGTATGGTCAAAAACAACCTACCTCTTTCTTTGCATATGTTGGCAATATTGATAAAGGGTTTTTGAAAACCCAATTTTATCTCCAAGTGATTCAGAAATTTTTGGAGTTAGGGGTTTTGGAAGGCCATTGATGTCCTAAAACAGTGAACTAGGTCTCCTAGCAAATTTCAAGCATTTTGTGCATAATCCATAGAATCTAACTCCATAATTAGTTGATTGCTTCTGAATATGGTTGAATTAGGTCTCTTGTGGCATTAGAAACCTTTATTCAAGTTGTTGGGTTGAAATCTCATTTTTAGTTAGTGCACCTTGGGAACACTTCAATCTGACATGCGCCGGAACATTCTTGGTGCTACATGAGCAAAGAAAGGCATCCCCTATTGTTTACCTGGCTAACTGGAGCTGATGGAACTAACGGTTTTGTCCCATGATGAATGGTTCAAAAGATGCACCATTGAGCAACTTTCAACTAAGCAACAATCTCACTTTTTGCACCAACCAAGATCTGGTCGCCAAATGGAATCAGAGTGGAATATCCCAAAACTGATCCATGTGCTTGTAGCCTTCCCAAGATAGTCCTTGTGCACTTCACAAATATTTGATATCTGTCACGAGGTCTAGGATATGGATCTTCGAAAATCGCTGCCAAATTTGGCTTAGTGCACCTTGGGAACACTTCAGTCCGACATGCACCAGAACGTTCTTGATGCTACACAAGCAAAGAAAGGTCTCCATTAGCGTTTACCCAGCCAACTGGAGCTGATGGAGCTGACAGTTTGGTCCCATGATGAACGGTTTGAAAGATGCACCATTGAGAAACTTTCAACTAAGCAACAATGTGACTTTTTGCACCAAGCAAGATCCAATTTCCAAATGGAATCAAAGTGGAATCTCCTTGAACAAATCCACATGCTTGTAGGCCTTCCCAAGATGGTCCTTGTGCACTTCACAGATATTTGATATCTCTCACAAGGTTTGAGATATGGATCTCCAAAAATTGCTGCCAAATTTGGCTTAGTGCACCTTGGGAACACTTCGGTCCAACATGCGCCGGAACATTCTTGGTGCTACACAAGCAAAGAAAGGTCTCCCTTAGCATTTACTCGGCAAACTGGAGCTTATGGAGCTGATGGTTTGGTCCCATGATGAATAGTTTGAAAGATGCACCATTGAGCAACTTTCAACTAAGTAACAATGTCACTTTTGCACCAACCGAGATCTGGTCACCAAATGGAATCAGAGTGGAATCTCCCAAAACTGAGCCACGTGCTTGTATGCCTTCCCAAGATGGTCCTTGTGCACTTCATAGATCTTTGATATCTCTCACAAGGTCCAAGATATGGATCTCTAAAAATGGCTGCCAAATTTGGCTTAGTGCACCTTGGGAACACTTCGGCCAACTAGAGCTGATGGAGATGATGGTTTGGTCCCACAAAAAATGATTCTTGATGCTCTCAAATTCTTAGTGGTATGTGACTGGCAGAGAAGCATAGACTAGATGCCCGATTCCCCATAACTTTTGATGGGTATTGTTTCAAGAACCAAAAATGGATAAATGATATTATCTCATGTGCTCCAAGGTATCCCAAGTGTTATATTGGTCTAGTTCAAGGTTTGACAGGTACTTCCTTCATTAAGTGCCCCAATTAGCCCTTCCAAGCCAAAGTGAGGATTCGTAAGAGTAAGAAAGAAAAATGATGTTAATAGAATAAGAGTGTTTTGATACTCAAATCACTTATCACCTTACACTTAATGTTTAGAGTGGAGGGATAAATAAGACATTCCCCTTTATTCTCAAATGCACAAAGGAAGGATCCAAATTGATCAACCCAAAAAGGATTAATGCATAAATGAATCAATCTATTAGAAATAAGAATAAAGAAGGAGATCCTAGGTTTCCCTCTTAAAATGTATTTTGAAATGAATGTAAATGTGTGATAGATTTAGAGTGATTAAGGATTTGAATTGAAATGGATAGGAGAAATGCACTAACCTTGAAATATTATAGATCAAAGAATGCTATTTTTTAAGGTCTGTACTTTGTATCAGAAAAAACTAAAGTATGAACCGGAATCAAAATGTAGAGATGAACAAAACCCGGAATTACTTTTCCGATCTGACTCCGTCTTATGAAAAAGGTCAGCCTTGACCCACAAATGTCAACCCTGACCTAATAATGTCAACCTTGACCTACACAGGTCCGACGGAGAATCTGTATGCGAAGCGGGACAGAAAAATGAAAAGGGTATCCAGATCTGAGTCCAAATCCATAGTCCTGAACCTATACTTGCAAGAAAAAGAGATTTGTTTGTTGGGGGGGGATGATTTTACCTTAGTCAAACCCAGATTTAGGAATTAACCTTGAAATATATAATTGAAATAAGAATGCTAACAAGTAGTAGAATTTAATATAACAATGAAGCTATGATATTGAAATAGATATGCAATTGTAATTCAAATGTAAGAAAGTATGTAAATATGAAAGCATGGACTTTAGAAACCATAAACCTCCATGATTGTATGCTTGGAATCCACCTTGAAGAGATGATGAAAGAGTCTTGTGGATGCACAAAGAATCTTGAAGGAAGATCACACCATCATGATGGCTAGATCTAGGGCTTGAATAATAAATCTTGAATGCTTGAACCAAATCCCTTCAAAGGCTTGAAATCTTGAATCCTTGATCTTCAATGGAGAACTTGAATTCTTGAGAGGAAGACTTGAACACATTGAAAGCTTGGAAACATGTAGAACAATGGATGCT
Source organism: Thuja plicata (assembly GCA_018584345.1). NCBI lineage: Eukaryota > Viridiplantae > Streptophyta > Pinopsida > Cupressales > Cupressaceae > Thuja > Thuja plicata. Next base: position 1,643,413 of record MU223068.1, on the reverse strand, counting down.
TGAAGCTTTTGCTTCTTGACAAAATCTTGGGTAGAGCCTTTTGCACTTAGAAGACTTAGAGAAAATGAGAGAGAAAGGCTTCCTTTTATATGAAATTAGGGCACAATATTCTAAGGAGGTTGATATAGGAGAATTAAATTCCCATTAAAGCCTTTACCCCTAGGAGAGGACCTAAGTTAAATATAATTTAGGAATCACCACTTTGGAACCTGAAACAGCCGACCCGAAAGCAGGAAATAACTTTTTGCAAAGACCGACATTTGAAAACTGTGGGACCCTGAGATTTGAACCCTGGGTCAAGGTTAAGGTCAACCTTGACCTAGTTCATGGTTGAGGTTGACCTTGACCTAGGTCAGGGTTTAGGATGACATAGACCCAAAAGGTCGACCCTAACCCTGAGGTAAAAGACCTCAGATCTATAGTCCAGGATGCCAAAATCTAGATGGAAAGAAGTGAAAAGAGAGGAAAAATAGGGGGAAACCTAGGTCATGTTATGCCCTACATCCCCATCCCTACATTTTGTGTGCAAAATGTTGGGTCCCCATTTTTTTTCTTTTCCTTTTTTTTGCTTGCGGCTTTGCCTTGTCTTTTCCCCTTTTGTTTTCTTTCTCTGAGGTTTTCTTCCCTGGTGTGGTGTTTTGTTTGTTTGGTTTTCATATCTGGGACTTCAATCCCAGAGCTTTTCCTTCGTTGGGAACCAGACTCCAGACTCCAAGATTCTTCGCCATGATGTTCTTAAGGATATCATCACGGGGAATCCCCGGGCCCGGAGTTTAGAGGTTTTGCTTGTCCGGAGATTGCCGGAAGGAGGAGGATTACCTTTTTACCGCGGGTATAAATAGAACTTATCTGTCACTTTCACATTTACCATGATTAAAACCCTTGAGCACTTAGAGTGATTAACAGAGCGATTTCAAAGAGATTAATAGAGCAGTTTGCAGAGAGTTAGTGGTAATCAACGCTTAACAATTCCAGTCACTTTCAGGCAATTGTGAGTGCTTCGTAGTGGTGATTGTGACCGTCTGACGAGCTATGGCTATTTGAAAAGCTCTCCTAGTAGTAACTCCTCCCTTTCCTCCACCTTCTACATTCTCAAGTTTTTTTTCCTATTCCCGCCTTTCTCTTTTCTTCTGGTTTTGTTTGGTTTCATCGTTTGTTTGTTTTGTCATCACTGTTTGGTTTGTTTTCTATTTTCTGGTTTTGTCGCCCGTTGGTGGGTCGGCTCTAGCAGAGGGTTGTCTTCCCTCTATGTAGAAGTGGTTGGTCTGTAAAATATGTAAATAATTGTATATATGTTTTGTCTTGTCTGGTTTCCCGCGGACGTCGTTCCGCGTTGTATATTTGTGAAAATGTGTGTATATTTGTGTATAGCCTCTATATATCCCTCCGTTTCTATGTATATTCCCTTCATCCTTTGTGTATATCCTTCCAGGTGGCTCGACAAGCTGGTTGAGTCACCTATGTTTCTAGTTTTTTGCCCATGAACTCGCTTCGGGGCAAAAAACCACCTGTTTGAAATTTGGCTCTCAGTTGGTTTCAAACAGACGGTTTTCTCTCTCCTCCATAAAGTTTGTCAGACCCTCATTTATGTCCCATGCGCACAATCAATTCCAGCCAAGTGGCCTTCACTTTTCCACGTTTGGACAGTTCACTCCGCCATCATCACCATAACTTCCATTTAATACCTACGCACGTGGTGCCCACGTGGGCTTGATGACTTGCCTTTTTACACATCCTCACCAACAGTTACTTCTCTGAGCTCCGGGTCTCCTACCATCATCCATCCTATGTCTTTACCAAGTGTGATAAAACCCTCAAACCCAGATGATTAATAAAATCTCAAGTTTATGTGATGTGTTTGCTTTTCGGTTATCTTTGAATAAAACTAACTTTTCAGGAAAATCGAGCATCGCGGTGGTAAGATCTCTGGACCCCAAAACATTTATTTTGATTAGTGTGTTCTGACAGTCACTTTGTCTCATAGGTTCCTAGAGTTCTTTTCCCAAACATGTCTGAAGCATCCGCATCTTCTCCACCCGGAAGTACAGAGCTACCCTCAGCGGCAGAAACTAGGGTGGCAGTAAAATCTAAGATGGAGAAGGCCCTAAAGAAGCTGCCCCTGACTATGAAATATGTGCAGGACAACGTCATTATGGGCTCAAAGATTGAGTCCAAGGTCAAGCTTATAACCGACACCACCATTGGAACGTGGCTGGAGATGCAGGCCTTGGTGAAAATAATGCACATCCAGCGACAGGCTGGAGATCAGCTGGCAATCAACGTCAGAAACTCCAGAATCCTTAGGGCAGCTTGTTTCCCGTGCTCCGCGCAATTCCTAGAGCTTATATTGACATTGGCCACCAACTATAACTCTTTTTTCTGGGCCATTATGCTCATGGCCGTAGAACCAAAGGGATACCCCACTCCTCTGGTATCCCTCGACCCAGTTACATTCCAGGCAAGCCTGGGAATCCCACAATTTGATAAGGCCTCGATGGTTACAAGGACTGATGCCTTGGCTTAGTTTACATAGCTGGAGGATGCTGCCCGGGTATATATCAATACCCATTGGCTCAAGGCTCCAAAGAGGGACCCTAAAAGAATGAAGATAGAAATTCCCCACTCTGAGTTCAAAGAGAGCATCCAAATGGGGATGATAGCATTGGCTCGGGTCTTTGGGCAGCCCTCCGCCCAAGAATTTTCTTGATGGATGTATTACTTCCTCCTTGGCATCTCCACCAAGGGAGGATACTTTGACTAGACGACTATAATCTCCAACCACGTCAACTCCCAGTTCCAGCAGCTAAACAGGAAGAAGAAATTTTACATGTCTTCCTATGTTTTATGGGCCTTAGCGCAGCAGAGACCCCACGCCCATGGCCTGCTTATGGATAGCATGCTCAGGATTGGCTTGGGACAAAAGGCACCATGGGACCATTTCTCACAAGTTCAATGGGAGGCCAGCTTCCCCAGTTTTTGCTGGGTAAACGACGCGTTCATTTACTATCATTTGCTTACACCCACCCGGGATGCTGGATACTGCCTGTCTTCAGAGGTGATGAATTTGGTCCATATTTATAGACATTATTATATTTAATTCCAACAGCACACATACATTAGGGTTATCAGCTTCTCCGGGAAACCCTACTTGTTGCCCAAACATTATGGGGACAAGATCGTGCTCTTGGAGTATTGCAGGCAAATAATGGAGGTGCATGCCCTCTTTGCCCTCAAAAAGATACCCAATATTCCATTCCCAATCACTTGTGGGAATTACACATGTAGCCTGACCACCACAAAAGAGGCAAACAATGAGCTAAAAAGTTACAACTTTCAGGAATTTTATTTAGCGTGGAAAAATTTTGATCTGCATGGAAAGATAGCAACGACACTGCCCCAGGCTTCAGAGCCCCATCATATACACATGGAGGACTTTTGGGAAGATTTCCAAGATGATGTGGAGGTGCGGAGTAGGTACTATGTTAGAATGACGGCCGGCATGATGCAGAAATTGAAGCTCCGGAGGTTCCCAGCGGACTTCTCAGACACTGCCCCCACTGAAGATCTCCAGTACAAGGCAAAGGGGATCGATACAAGGGCTCTTCCACCAGTAAACTAGGACACCTAGGAAGGGCCCATGATTGAAGACTTTACTTGAGAGGTGGTCGAGCAAAGCCATGCCTATTTTAAGAAGGTGTGCCCCGGGAGTACTCGCCGAGCAGCCCAGCCGGTGCCAAAGTTAACTCCACAGCCAGTACCAAAATTGAACCCGGGGGCCAGGAATTCTTCGCAGGGAGCAGATAAAGGAAAAAGAATAGACATGACCCCTCCTCTATAAGAATTCCCCATCATAGAGCAAATAAAAAAATCAGTGGCAGCCTCCCAGCAGATGAGGGAGCAGTTAATAACGCGGCTGGCCACTCCACCACTCATGGCTGGGCCACTTCGTCCCTCCTCCTCCCTGTCATTAGCAGCCTTGATGGTAAGGGTAATGGGGGTGGATCCCATGGAGGTGGTAGTAATAAGAGATGCGGGGCCACCTCTGTTCACCTAAAGAAAGAAGAAGCTCAGCAAAAAGCCTAAGGCAGAGCTGGGGCTAGGAGCATCCCAAGCCCAACAAGTAGAAATCCTCTCTTCTAGTTCCCTGGAGCCGGAGAAGGAAACAGAGCCTACGATAGTCCCGTCCAGTCCTCCTATGCAAGAAGAATTTGATGATGTATTTGCAACTGACAAGTTCAGAAACTTGCAGGGGGACAATACCCTAGTAGAGACAGAGGTCCTGGGGGCAAAGCAAGAGCCTGCGGAGCAGGAAGATATTGAACAAGAGCCTGCACAGGAGCAAGAGCAGCAGGTAGAAGAGAAAGAGCTAGAGCCAGAGATTTCCTCTAGGGCTCAGGCAATGTAAGGTTTGAGAGTGGACCAACAAAAGAAAGGTGAACAAATGGCATCTGCTGGGGGAACCGGACGTTCAGGAATAACTGTAACCCCAGCCACCACATTCCAAGGGCCACTCCCGGGAGAAACTTTTGGGCATGTGATTACAGCGGCCCAAACTCTAAATCTTAGCCCAACACCTCCCCTACTACCAAACAAGGTGCCAATAGAGGAAGAAGTCCCGGCAGAAGAAGAAGAGCAACTAGAAAAGCAACTTGAAGAAGAAATCCCCGAGGAAGCCTACTAGAGTCCAGACCCAGTATTAGACACAGAGGACAAGGTTGAGGAGATGGAGGTTGAAGAGAATTTTACTGCCAAGGAAGTTGAGGCAAGGAGAGGGGTGGATGAGGTCCACGTCACTGAGGGACAGCAGTCGTAGGACACTGGAGAAGAATCAAGATAACAAATTCTAGTAGGAAGGCCACCCCTACCACCTCAATGGATGATAGAGAGCAGGAAAAGAAAAGCTCAGTCTGCTCCTGTGACTCCTCTCTCCCTGGCCAAAATGATGGCCCAAGTCCAGGCCCTGAAAAAGGCCAAGAAAGCCCAGACAGTTCATACCCTCTGAACTAGGCCGGATGGAGAAACAGTTTTCATTGTGGAAACACCTCCCCCATACGCTGATTAAGAAACTGCAGCGCCCGGGGACTATAATGTTGCAGAGGTATCACTAGGAAAAAGGGGAAAGCAAGGTGAGGTAGACTTTCTGAAAGAGGCAGCAAGGGCAATGGAGGGCCGTTATGAAAAGGAAGCCCAGAGGCTCAAAGAAGAAAAAGCAAAGAATGCAAACCTTATGGGGTTGATCACCGATCTGGCTCGACCCATCAATGTCTCTCCTCTAGGGGCCTCCACCTCTGAAGAACTATCGCAGAGTGACATAGATTCCCTGTGAGTAATGAAGAAGAGATCTCAGGCAGTGGACGAGTGGGTCACCCTGCAGATAGGAAACACCCAACATTTCCTAATTTTCACCCTCCTAGATTTATATACGGCCTGGCAGGTCATTCACCAGGCGGAGACTCTTATTGACCTATGGGAGGGTGATGCCGATAATTACCAGGCATGGAAGGTGGAGCTCAAAGAACTCCTTTCCCTGGGAGAGGATATGATTTCTAAATCTGGCATTCTGGGGGATGAATCATTTGATTTTGTGAGAACCCAACACTCCAGACTTGACCTCACATTGGACGTAACCAAGCAACTGGTAGGGTCTTTGTAGGATAAGGTTAACACTGTGAAATATTCTTTCAATTCATGCAAGTCCTTTTTTAATAAAGACTTCTGGGGCTGATCCCCTTAGCACAGATACATATACCCCCAAATATTCAGTTTTGGGGAGTTTTGATGAAATAATGAAGTCCTGGTATGAATCCCCGGAGGGGATGGATGGGGCTCAGATGGAAAAACTAACTCGCATGATACTTAGTGGCCATGACGTGGCAAGAATGGCTGATGAGTTTAAAGAGAATGTTCCAGACCTAGGGGAAAAAATTGAATTGGCCAAGGACCGAAGGGCTAGCCTGAAAGATATAGATGAAGATGACATTTCTTGCCTCCTCGAGGCTTTCAATGATAATAAGCAACCTTGAGCTTTCTCCAGAGGCCGGGGAAAACTCAAGCATTGGGTATTCTTTATTCTTTTGGGGATGTAAGTTCCCAGATCTTGGAGTCCCAAATCCAAAATTTTGTATTCTTTCAAGTGATCCGTGTCCCGGTCCCCGAGGCCGACCGGTCACTTTCAGAAGCGGTTAATAAAATCTGTCAGAGGGTGGTTGGCTAAATCAAGGAGGCGTCTACTTAAAAGTTGGCTTTCTGACAGGATGGTCTTCTTCAGGTGTCGTTTAGGAGTACACCTGGCACATTGGAGACAGGGTATCGCATTTCCCATTTATGAGGCATGTAACCTCGATTCTCGGGGGACCTACTTTCTTCCTTCTCCTTCTCGGTTCTCTTCTCGAGGCTGATTCTTCCACTGTACATTCTTGTCTTATTCTTCTGACATGACAAACCTATTTTGTCTCAAGGTATTTTGTAGGGTGGCGCAAGTAGTACCGGCCCCCAGATATTGTATTTTATTGAAACATGATGTAAAATAGGGTTAGGGTTAGAAGAGAGTTGTATAAATAGCCAGATTGGCCCATTTCCAAGGGTGGGCGAAATTGATGATTTTTTTGTCCACAGTAATAGCAAAGTGATTTCTCATTTTTAGTTACAGAGCTCAATGCTCTATTATTCTGTTTCAAATAGTTAAATGCTTCCCTGGAGCCACCATTGTATCACGCACTAGTGCTTGTTGGAAGAGACATTAATAAAGAAGGAAGAATTCTTTGCAATGACGTTGTTGGCATTCCTGCTTCTGAGTTAATGGTATTTCATGTTTTATGTTCTTTATTTCTTCTACTCTGATATGTTAAAATAGATTAACGACCTCTTTTCTCTTGCTACTAATGAAGTTCTAACTGATGGTTATGTATTTCTTCAATATTTAGTGTAGTATATCAGAGTATTATTGATGTTCTGAATGTTTAAATATGACTATAGTTAGATGAAGTGTTTCTAACCTTGCAGGATCTTTTTTCATTTTATTCACCAAGTGTAGAATTCTAGGGGCAACCTTACTATATTTAATCTCTGGAGGTATTGAGTTGAAGAAACCAGCTATCCCCCTCAAAAATAGTCACTTCTCCCAACCGAGCCCCACACCATCGTGACCCGACACCTAGGTGCTTGAAGACCCGGGGAATATAATTTCCCCAGACAACCTTTGCAGGTAGAGTTGGCCGGTATCCCCGGAACCCGGTGACAACTTATGACTATTGGCGGACCCGATCAGCAAAACCCCGTCAACAAGTCAAAGTCAGGAACCCATTCAAGGTGTTTGATATGACCCCAAACCACCTAATCAGAAGGCTAAACTAGTCTATCATGGAAGTGCTTCCATTTTTTTACTATACATTTAGCCCCCACTTTAGCGGGAGTATGGAAATCAAACATGCTCACGGTAAAGTTAGTAGAAAGACACTGGTGGATCACAATGAAGTAGAATATCAATAAGTCAAGGACATGAGCCCCTAGACTAGGGATTCTTACTCAACATACATACATAAAGATATGGAAATAAAGAGCAATCAATCATAGAAACATACATGATTACATAAGGAAGACAAGAGAAACACTATAAATAACATAGCTTCATGATCTAATCCTACTAGCATGAAAGCAAAAGAGAGAAGAGAGATAGTGATTACCTCACCTAGTAAGATGCCCACCTTACTATGAATCACCAAGGAGGGAGAGCCCTAAAGGTTCACCCAAAAACTGTGCTTGTAATTGTAAATGCGTCTTCTGACAGCTTTTAAAATATCCATAGATCCACATTCTTGTATCACTATGGAATATAAAATTGCTGTCCATTCAGGATTTAGAAACTTATGTATTTTACCTTTTGAGGATTTAGCATATTGTAAAATAAAAGGGTGCATATCTCTTCAGGATTTAGCAACTTATGTGCATTACTTTCCGAGGACTTAGAAAAAATAAAAGTAAAAATGCGTGTCTCTTTAGGATTTAGCAACTTGTGTGTGTTACCTTCCAAGGATTTAGCATGCTGTAAAATGTGAATCAATATAAACTATAGTACAAGGGAGACCCTATATATGCCCCCCTCCTTATCATGACTACCCTACTAGGCAAGATAAGGAAGAGAAAGAGGATACCTACTTAACAAGGTAAGGAGATATCCAGCTTAACAACAACGTATACCATATTCTTAGCGAAGAGCCTTGACCCTTACATCCAAGAACATAGATAATCATGAAATGAATATGTCACTTATGAAAAAAGGATCCTCAAAAAGGAAGAGATCTTATCAACAAGACCCTCAACATAGAGGAGTGCTTAGGATAAAATGTCATCTTCTAAAGAAAAGAGGGAACAAAGATTCAATCAACAAGCCCCTATAATCAAGAGGAAGAGGAATCTTTGGATGAAGGAATCAAACTATAACCCAAAGTAAGAGCAAGAGTTTATCAAAAACATAGTTTATAAAATAAAGAAGAGGTGATGACCTAGGCCAATCACCTCTTATATAAGAGGGTATCCATAGTAAAAAACATACATATTTATAAGGAAATAATGTTATATGATAAACAAATGCCACTAAGCTAAGGAAAGTAGATCCTTAGATAGAGTAAGAAGGAAAATACCTTGCCCCCCAGGTGTGAAAGCATGGGATATATAAAATTATATCAAGGGATATTGTTGTAGAAAAGATATATTATGCAAGAAGTGAAAAAGTAACCCTTGTGAGGGATAGCACACTATTCAGTTTCCAAGGTGAGAGATTTATCAACCATGGAAACCCAATGTCAAACAACGAAATAGGTTATAATCAAAGACATAGATCCTTAATGCAAAACAAAATTTTCATGTATGATTGGATATCACATAATAGATAGATACTGCTTAACCAAGGGAACATGGATCCCAGAAAGACAGAAAAGAAGGAGATGGCTTCATTGCCCCCCAAGTGTAGTGACAAGGATGAAAGGGGACCTATTATATTTCTCACAATACTATGCAAGACAAGGAGCCCCCAAAGATTAGGCTAGAATTGTTTACATAATATGGAGTTCCATAATAGGAACATAAATGTTATTTAGAGAAAATAAGATTGAAATATAACTCATTGCCACATGTTAAATAAATAATTTTACTATCAATGAGCTGCCTAATCTTA
>MU223068.1:1615449-1627773 GCA_018584345.1 Thuja plicata | reverse complement strand
AAAGACATTGATTTATCCCCTCCTTGTGAAGATGCCTTGATACAAGAGGGTGATTTATTAATGGATGACATATTCATACATGATGGTGACTCTTTTTCTAAAACACACTCCCCTTATGTAGACATTTAGAGAAAGAAGAAAACATTATAGATGCTTTACCTCCATTAGGGATTCCTTCTAGTGACAAGGCATTAGAGGAGAATGATATGAATTCCCTTAATGCTCTCTCTTAGTGATGATTTTATGGAGAATCAAGATCCTACCTCATCTCCTCCTAGGATGTATTATTTGCATCCTTCTTGTGAACCTGTTTTTAGTATTGAGAAAACTAACATGGTTTATCCAAAATCCTTGTTGACTATCAAAGGTTGTCCTCGCATTACTATCAAAGGTAAACCTATGGAATATTTAGAATATGTCAATGATCAAGATCCGATATCTCACACCTATCATACAAGGAATAGCCCTCAACCTAATTCGGTGGTTCCTACTTCTTTACTACCTTCTCAACCCATTCTTCCTCCTCCACCCCATCTTCCTAGCATGGAGGATGATATGATAAACCAATTGCACAATACCCCTGCCAAGATTTCTTAATGGGAGCTTCTTCAAACTTCACCTACCTACCATGAAGCCTTAAAAAAATCTCTAGAAACTCTTCCCACTCCACCTCCTAATCAAGAGAACGTCAATGCCTTCTTATAGTGCATGCATGCTACCCCGAGTCCTTCTGACATTGTATTTACTCAAAAGGATTTACCTTATAAATAAATATAGAATCAATATGCTGCCCCTATGGTTGTTGTTACTATAAATAAGAGTATCATTCATAGGACCTTGATTGATAATGGATCTTGGCTTAATATTTTTATCATGGACATTCTCAAAGTGATTAAAGCCAATCTTTCAACTATTCAACTGGATAATATCCCTATTTGTAGATTTGATAATATCACAAAGAAAAATTTGGGCATCATTACCTTACCTATAAAAGTAGGTCTGGTCATCCTGAACACTCCTATTCATGTTATTCCTAGACCCCTCAATTATAACCTTCTTTTAGGAAGACCTTGGTTACATACTATGCATGATGTTCCTTCTACTCTTCATCGCAAGGTTAGGTTCATCTATAACAATTTGATGCATAAGTTACATGTGGATGATGCACCAAATCCTTACTTAAATGTAGAGTATACTAAGGTTTTTGAACATTTACAACCCAGTAAGGAACATGAGAAACCACCTGAGGTTAAACAATTGAAACTCCATCTTTTTCTTTGACTGGGGATGATTGGGGAAACTTGGATTTTAATATTACCTTTATTGGAGAGTATAAAGTTTCAAATCTCTATTTTATGAAGCAACAAAGAGAGTTTGAAGAATGAGCTTTTGCTTCTACTTCTAATACCCTTTGTAATAACTTTGTCGCTGCTTCTACCCACTATGAATCTATCAAACCTTCTAGTAATGACATAGTGACTACTGAAGTTCCATTGACTCCTTCTGATATGGCTTCTTTTTATGGTCCTGGTTATCATTTACTAGTTAAACAAGGATCCCATGGTTAAGGATGTGGTAAGCATAAATAGGGAATTCAAATGACCTTACAGAATGGGGGGCATGAGAATTCTTATGGATTGGGATTTAATCCTCAACAACACATCAATGTTAACAACATCTCAAATAACACTTCAAAACATGATGACCCTATGAAGGAATTTGACCAAGAAGTTCTTTTGCCTAAACTCCTTCATGCTAAGATGATTACTAGACCTAAACACAAAAATAACCGTAGTCCACACTTGAAGACTCTTCCTTTTTGTTTGTATCATAGATTTCATGATCACTCTACTAATGAATGTCAAGATTTACATTATAAGATTAGGCAGCTCATTGATAGTAAATTTATTTCTATATCATGTGGCAATGAGTTGTATTTCCATCCTATTTTCTCTGAGTAACATTTATGTTCCTACTATGGAGCTCCATATTATGTAAACAATGTTAGCCTAATTCTTGGGGGCTTGTTGTCTTTCATAGTGTTGTGAGTGATATAGTAGGTTCCCTTTCATCCTTGTTCCTACGCTTGGGGGCCAAAGATGTCATCTCCTTCTTTTTTGTCTTTTCAGGATTCACTCTTCCCTTGGTTAAGAAATATCTATCTATTATGTGATATTCAATCATACATGAAAATTTTGGTTTGCATTGAGGATCTATGTCCTTGATTATAACCTATTTTGTAGTTTGATATTGGGTTTCCATGGTGGATAAATATCTCACCTTGGAAATTGAATAGTGTGCTATCACTCACAAGGGTTACTTTTTCACTTCTTACATGATATCTCTTTGTATTGGTCCCTTTGATGGCCTCATAGGAGTTGTGACCTTCTTGGCTTGGACTGGGTGTTGTCTATGGATATTGTCTTTTTGTTGAAGAAGGCTTTATCCTTTTTCTTTTCTTTGCTTAACATGTCAAAATAGTATGTATTTTTCCATCTTAAGGAGGGGGCATATATACCGCCTCCCTCGTTCTATATTATTTCATTTTTGTTCTAACCTTTTGTTTTGCAGCATGCTAAATCCTACTAAGGTAGCACACATAAGTTGCTAAATTATGAAGAGATACGCATTCAATTACAATTCAATATGCTAAATACTCTAAAGGTAATGCACATAAGTTTCTAAATCCTAAAGAGATACGCATTCAATTACAATTAAATATGCTAAATCCTTGAAAGGTAACGCACATAAGTTGCTAAATCTTGAAGAGATATGCATTTTACAAATGTATTCCATGGTGATATAAGGATATGGATTCATGGGTACTTCATGAAAGCCATCAGAAGATGCACTAAATATATGCACAAAGCTTCCAGAAGGTGCAAAAATTTATGGGGGTGACTATCAAGTTCTTTCTTGGTGGGCCATCCTATCCTTTTTGTGGTTCACAGTGAGATACACACATCTTACAGGGCGAGCTAATAACACCCTCTCTCTTTTTCTCTTTGATCGGTGATGTCTCTTTTATCATGATCTTACAATTGATAAAGACTTGAGTCCTTGGGGGCTTGAGGATTCCTTTGTCCCTTTTGATTTCAATAAGATTATCTTTTCTTCATGATCTCCTTTACCAAAAGTTTGCATCGAGTCCATACTCTTGCTAAAGTGGGGGATAAATGTATAGTCAGAAAATGGAAGCACTTCCATTGTAGACTAGTTTATCCTTCCGAGTGAGTGGTTTGGGGTCATGTTAAGCACCTTGAATGGGTTTCTGACTTGGATCTAGCTTTCTCCCCTATTCTTCCCCATGTCACATTTTTCTCTAGCCTGTTTCTGGCATCCTAAACTGAAAACCTGAGATTTTTGACCTCAGGGTCAAATTCAACCTTTCTGGGTCAAGGTCGACCTCAACCCTGACCTAGGTCAGAACAAACCTTTTTCTGACCTAGGGTCTAGATTTCATAATTCTGGGATTTCCGGATCATGGGCTTCAAAAAATTTTAATTCCCGCTTCTAGGTCAGTTGTTTCATTCTTTGAAGCAACAATTCTTAAATTATATTTAATATAGGTCCACTTCTAAGGGTATAGGTCTAATGGGAATTTAATCCTCCTATGTAGGCCTCTCTAGAGGATTGTGTTCTAGATTGGTATATAAGGAAGCCTTCTCCTCTCATTTTCTCTAACCATCATCAAGCATAATCACAAGTGCTGAAGACTTGAAAAAAATACAAGCTAAGGAGAAAGATTTGAATAAGGCCAAGTATCCATTGAAGAATTCATCTATTCTCAAGAATTCAAGCACTTCTCAAGCATCCAATTCATCAAGGAGATCCATTGGTATCCATTGAACGATTCAAGCTCTACGGAGCCCTCTTGTTGAAGATTTATGCATCCACATTCCTCCAAGCCTCTTCCTATTCCAAGATCCATTCAAGCTTGGTGTTGAAGATCTACATGCAATTGATTTGAGGCATCCTACATTCTAAATTCTACATTCTACATCCATTTGGTGCATACATACTTGTGGATCCAAGGATTCAAATCCACCACAAGGGCTTCTGTATAAGCAAGGTGAATTTGTTTATTTAATTTGTTTACTTATGCAATTTCAATTTGTTTTTAAGGTTAATTACAAAACTAGGGTTTTCCTAAGGCAAACCCCTCTGGCCCCCAACAAACAAACCATTTTTCTTGTAGGTACAGGTTCAGGACAATGAATTAAAGTGCGGATCTGAATACCCTTTTCAAAAAACTTTTAGGATCCACGAATAGATTTTCCATCGAAGCTGTGCAGGTCAAGGTCAACATTTTGGGGTGAAGGGTGACATTTCAGGGTTAAGGTTGACATTCTGTTTAGGTTCAGAATCAGAGGTCGATTCTACCCTTGGTCAGAATCAAAAATTTTGGGTCAAGGTCGACATTGACTTGAGGGTCAGAATCGAACTTTCTCAAAAAAGAAAACAATTTTTGGGTTTTGTAGATCTCGCAGTTTCCATTCAAGCATGTAGAAATCAACAATTTTTGAGACCATTTGACAGGGTTTTCAGCAGATTCTTTTTCATAGGCATGTATTTTACTCCACTATTCTTTACAAACATTTCCAGATTTACACCCCTTATCATAACAATTAAATATAAGTAGATAATATGTGCATAGGGTCACTTTTATGAGCAAACCAACATTGTTCTAAACCTGATCCATATTTTTCATATTGCAAAAACATTTTCCAAAAAAATATTTGCATAGACCTTCCTCATACACACATTAAATATAAAATATATTGTGCCTTGTGTTAAGATACCTAACAAATATTCTAACTTAGGAATAGACAAGAGAACTGGGGGACATTTTTTCTCAGCTCTTTTTGAATGGTTATACATATAATCTATTATTTTACCCCCGCCATTGAAGTACTGCAACACCCTCTTCTCTGAGACACTGTACAAGACATGTGCAGACAACAAACTTAAGGATAAATATGGTTATCATAATTTTCTCATCTATAGATAATTGTCATTAACATTACTGGATAAAGATCAAGGAATTACATCAGATAATTCTCCCACTAAATTGATATGATTAATGTATATAACGTTTGATCTTATCCCTAGCCCTAAAATATTTGGAAACTATGAGACCTAGAGGATGGTAGGTATCTCCTATCTATTGGACATATGTCTGGTAGGTAGGGGGTGTTTTCTAATGTCTACTGATGCTTCGATGTACATCTCTCATACCAAGAAAAACAAAAGAGAATTAATGAAAGTAAAAAGTAAACAAAATTCCCAAGGTCCTAATAGGTGAGAATTGAGAAGACTTAAACCACTTTGTTTATAAAGTCATGTAATTTTTGTGGTCCATATTGTTATATTTGTTAGAATTCTAGATTAAATATCATACACAGCTCAATCTAGAAGTTTAAAAAATCTAACACTTAGTTTGTAATTTGTTCAAAGAGCCAAATTAGCATTAAATTTTGAGAGTGTGCAAAACATGACAGCGGGATATAGGAAAAAAGGACAGTATTGTTTAAAAAAAATTGTAGGCTTGATCAACATGACTTATATGGCATAACCTTATATATTCTTATTATTAATACATGTTTTTTTGATAAGTTAAGAGAAGTTATTATTAATCATATTGGTAACAGAATAAATTAAAAGTTTAGAATGGAATTCTTTCAAGTGTGATCTTATTTCTGACAATTGCAGCTTGCATTTGCATGCTAAAATTTCTTAGTAATCATATAAAAGCTTGCTAGAAGGAATCCTACATAGACCCAAAGAAATCTATAAAATACATTCCATGTCATTAATACAAAAACTCATATAGCAGCCCTTTTGTAATTTCCCCTTCTACAATTTTCCTTAAATTGTACCCTACAACATAATTTCAATGACTAGGGTTAGAGAGGTAGCTTACTAAGTAGGATATTTCATCCATTGTACTTTGAAGATGAGTCCTATAATCAACAAGTAAGGAAACAAGTGTAAATGTATATATACATAAACTGATTGTTAGTATGATATAATCTATCTTAAGCCTTATGTATTGATAAAGAGATATACAAACCCTAACCTAGAGATTCAGATAACAAGGCATATGAAGAAGTTCACTTATAGCATTTAAGACATAGAGTGCATATAAATACATATAAGACATTAAGCTAATTACTTATCACTGAAACTAAATGAATTGAACACTTATCAATTAATCATAGCTAGATACAGGAAAGCATAATAGAGCTCGTTAATAGGAAGGCCTTTACAAAGTTGATGGCCAAATTTGGAATGCTAGATGGAATTAAAAGATAGTTGAGGTTATAATGTAACATGAATATTACACTTCAGGAGTAGCCATTAACATATTAATAAGTGTTCAACAGTGATATACTAATCTAAAGGTTGTTGATGAAAATGGAACTGTGTTTTGCATATAGTGCAAAGATGGATTTATTTTTGAGGTAGAGAAGCTCATTACTTCTAAGATGTTTTTGTCTAAAGGTCTAATTGAAGAAGCTTGTTGACTTTGGGAGCATAATTTGTATTGATGAAAAGATGCCAAACTCATTGGCATTGATTGAATTGGCAAAAAATATCACAACACGTTGAATCAAGTAAAGCAGAATTAAAATGGTGAATTCATCAGGAGTACACAACAATTTGAATAGAATAATAATGGTATTTGAACCTATGATTGCTGAATCTGTAGAAAAGGTAGTCTCCATGTAGAAGATATATGCTAGCCGACAATATCTAGGACAATAATTTGGAAGGTTTATGTTTAAAGAACTGATTTACAATGAAAGCATTGATAAATAAAATAAAAGAACAATGACTAATGATAGCAGAGGTTAATAATCAATGATGATATTAGAAGAATCTATGACAATGATTTCATCAACAAAAACAATTATCAACAAAGTCCGGAAATATGAGCAACAGTCAAATGAATATGAATAGTGATCTAATGAACAATAAAGTAGTGATGTGATTATATAGAACAACACAAGGCAAGAACTTGATTAAATATGTGAGATACAATTTGTATGGAGGTAGAAGACAATATGAAGTGATTCGGTTAGTCAAGAAAATACAAAAGGCATTGATTGTATTAGAATTTTAATAAATATAAAGACAAAACAGAGAAGTGATTATATTCTACAACATTAAGGCAATGATAGTGTTTGACTGAGGCAGTGAATGACAATATGTTAGAGTAGAAAACATATAGCCAAAAAGGGAACAACTTTGTAGGGTGTGTTATAATAATTATTATGTGGAAGGAAAACTCTCTATGCCAGTTAAAGAAAGCAATAAAGACTAATAGAAGGCAGAAATTAATTAACAAAAGGTTGCTACTCTTGGGAGAATCATATCTCTTCAAGAAAATTTGTGAGGGATATAAAAGAAAACTTTTTTGGACATAAAGTCTGTAATGTCAAAAAAATAAATATAATATCATAAGAGTTACAACCAAATTTAAAGAAGAAAATATAAGTGTGGTTCACATTTATATGGAAGAATTCATTCTGCTTTTTGAAAATAATATGTGTAGTTCCCTGTGAAGATTATATACAGATTCTATGATTTCCTAAAAGCAGAAGTATATCTGATTCCATGTTTTGTTCCCTATTATAGTCATTTTAATCATTTTTCTTGGGTCTAAATGCTATTGTTTTAAGATCTCTTTGATTGGGCATGTTACTACATTGAACTAATATTATTTTGGTTTTTATATTGTTGCATTTGGTTGACCATAGGCAAGTAAATTGTGTTTTGAACCAGAAAACTTGTAGAATATTTGAGTTGATTTGGGTTCCTTGAGTGAGTTCCAAGACACTTGTAGAATCCTTGAGTTGAGTTGGGTTCCTTAAGGGGATAGTAGACTAGGGATCTACATCAGTTTAGCTCGAGATTCACTTGGTTTCGAGAATAGTTTAATATTCTCTACTTAACAAGGCCAACCACGTGAAGGTGAAATCTCATTATTGCCCCTCGCCCCCCCTAACATCACTCTAAATTCCCCATTAACATCTAAAATTCATTCATTCATTCATCCATTTATGAAACATAACATTAAATCATTATAATCACATAACATTCAGTAAAACCTAAAATTAATTAACAATTGGAAATTCATCAATAATTCATCAACATTTAGTAGCACAAAATTACATTCATTAAGACAACATAAATATATTATCAAAAATTTTTAATTTCAATCTTTTCTTTTTTTGTTTCTTCCTCGGTTTTTGCATGAAACGGCTAAGCGGAGCATCAAGATCTTCATCATTCCCCTCCTCTTCTTCTTGTGATACCAATAAATGCCTCCTCCGATGTGTAGGAGGATGCTGGTGTGCCAAAGGGGGGTCCGTTGCAATAACAACTAAATGGGTTAGATGCACAAAATTTTATATTAGTTTTACAAGTATTTCATTAATTAAAAGAAGATAACAACCGATAAAAAAAATTAAAATAACATAACAAATATTTTATTTACCTGACAAAGCCACATCATCTGGAATATGGTGAACACTCGGATCATCCTCCACTCATTCACCATGACATTTTGCATGCTCTAAAATGTACACAAGAAAGGTTACACCAATTTCAATTAAAAATGTTAACTTGTATTAAAAATTACACAATTAATGTTCAATAGCAAATGAATACCTCCATCACTACGATGCACATCAGGGTCTTCATCATGTGGAGGTTCTATGCTAGGATTAGAAGGCTACATTGCAATTTCATGCGCTAAAGGGATTAAATAAGTATCAAATAGATTATCGCTCAAGTATTCAATTTGAAATCATTTTCATTTTGTTAGTAATAACTGAGAGGCGGGGGGGTGAATCAGTGGCCTCAAAAATTTATCCTTTAAACTTTAACAACCAATTAATACACCTCATATTATTAAGTCCCTACAAGATGCATGCCATGAAATACTTATAATAATTAACTGTCTGTTGGTTTACCTTGTCTATCCTTATTCTCCTTGATAACCAATAAGCAGTAAAACTATTTACTGATACTCAGTAAATATGCAGAGTACCAATCAATCTAGAAATGCATATATGAAATGTAAAACAATAAAGTAATATACACACATAACACATGGATTTTAATGTGGAAACCTTGTTAAGGGAAAAAAACCACTGGGACTGATACCCCAAATTTTTACTCTTCTAAAGTGAGCCTTGTTAGGAGCCAACCCTATAAAAGGTTACAAACACACTGTTAGGTGTGACCTTGTTAGAGGATTTTATACATAGAGGTTGTCACTTAGTATCTGGCATCTATTTTTTTACCATCCTTGAATCAACCTCCTTCTTAGACTGTCAATAGGCTTTAGGCAAATCTTGCTACCATCCTTGAATCAACCTTCTTCTTAGGTTGTCAATAGGCTTTATGCAATTTCAATGCTACTTTCATGAATTAAAATTTTTGGCAACCTGTTAGGATATACCTCAATTATAGAAGATGGTTAAGTCCTACTTTGTTAGGAGACTTGATGGTTCAATGGTTAAACTGAAACACTATGACCTATTTCTAATGCAACTTGAATTACATATTTTCAGATCTATTTAAGTACAGTACCTCTCTGATCAATGTATCAATTCAATTCTTTGTGCTCTAAACTTTCTGCTCTGTGATGTTGTGCTTCACTGTTTTTTGGTGTCTATAGAATTCTTTAGCTCTCCTTCAGCTTGGTTGATCAGGACTGTATGAAGTTATCCTTCATCAGTTTCTCTTTAGCATCCTCTTTCTGTTCACTCCCCTTCCATGTATGTGATTGCTTACAGAAATGAGTTATGCTTGTCTCTTTTATAGACATGATATTCCATAATTCTTGATTATTGATTCTTTATTCTTGGGGTGAAAAACAATCCAACCAATCTGATTTATGGCTTTAACCCCTGATTTATCTCATAGTTATCTTCTTGCCAACAATACAAATCTTATTTAAATCAATTACTCAACTCTAGTCGAATAAAATAAATAAAACAACCAGTTAAGTCTATCCTTAAGCTCTATCAGCTAGATATTTTTTCATTTTCTAAACTCTCTGTTCTATCGGTCAACTCTGTAGTTAGTTGTCAGTGATAACTGCTAGTTTTGTTAGTGTAACTCAAGTTAGATTCAGGATCTCCATCCGTCAGGCATCATAAGATTTTGCTCATCAGGCAACTCTATTTTCAGCTCGTCAGGCAACCTGTGATTTTTCTTCATCAGGAAACACTGTCTTCTACTCGTCAGGCATCACTATGACTTTTTTTCTTTTCTTTTATCAATGGTGTGCACTCCATCAGTGTTGTCTGTCACTTAGTGAATACTTGAATTTTATGTATGGCTGAAAGCATAATCTTTGTTCCATTGACTCTCTGAATTCTTTGGCATTATGTACATGACCGTACAGATGATATCAAGTTGACATCAATGACAATATAAACCATTAACTGATTTAATGTCTTGCATTATCTTCAACTTAACATTATCAAACATTCAATCAGTTACATGTCATCAATCTCTCCCTTTAGCATTGATGGCAACATACTATATTATCATACTATACTATTTCTAATACAATATGAAATACAATTATTGAGATTCATCAAATTACAAGACAATTTGTTTAGATAATCGATAAAAATGTCTGACAGCTGGTAAGCTCTATGTTAGCTTAGATTTTATTCTTTCAGCTTTCTGTGTTTCTTGTACTGATGTGTTATGTTCTCTTCTTGTGTCAATTTCTCTCTTTTGATTGTTCTTCTTCTTTGATGTCTCTGTCTCTTGTCAGCAACTCTACCTTTGTATATGATTCCTTCATACAAATTCTCTCCTTATGGATATGATCTCTCCCTATTTGGAGTAATCTAAGAATGAATAATTTTTTGTGATAATATGGATACATTCTCTCCCTTTGACAACAATGCCAAACAAATATTTTACAAATATCTAACTTTCATGTCAAACAATTATTTTCTTCTAACCATAATATATCCCTTGAATTTCCCTTATCCATCAGCAATACAACAATATGATCAGGTGCTTGGTTCTGATATATACCTTTCTGTATATAGAAGTAGCTTTGAAGTTCATCTTTTTGCTTGCATCAACATGAATGATATTTTGATAATATATAGATTGATGCAGCCTTCAGTCCTTTACTGACTGGTATACAAGGGTTTGACCCCTATTCTCTTTCTTAGGTACTCAAATGTATCCTTTGGTAGTCGATTGGTGAAGATATCAACCAATTGTTCTTTTGATTGCACATACTCAAGTATCACCTCTTTTTCTTGAACTTGTTCTCCTAAATAATGATACTTGATTGCAATATGTTTAGTCTTTGCATGCATGACTGAATTCTTGAAAATGTTTATTGCACTGGTGTTATCACAATATATAGTCATTGGTTCTGAAATCTTCATATGCATACCTTCTAAAAACTATTTGATCCTTGCAATATTTGAGTAGTTTGCAGAAACAACAACATATTCTACTTCTGTTGTAGACTGAGAGATGCATCCTTGCTTCTTGCTAATCCATGTGACAAGTCTATCACCCACAAATAATTCTCCTCCAGTTGTGCTCTTCCGGTCATCAAGATTTCTAGCCCCATCAGCGTCGATAAACACTTTTAGTTCAAATTCGCGTTCTCTTCTATACCATAAGCCAAATTCCTAAGTATTCTTCATATATCTTAGAATTATTTTCACAATAGTCATATATGATTCCCTGGGGTTAGCAAAAATTATAGCAACAATTCCTACTGCATGTACAATACCTGGTCTAGTGTGTACAACATACATGAGTTTTTCTATCATTGATCTATACAAAGTCTGATTTACCTTTGTTGTCTTGTCTTCCTTTGTTAATTTGCATCTAGTAGCCATCGGTGTTCCAACAGGTTTGGAATCTTCTATCTTGAATATTTTAAGGACCTCTTTGATGTATTAGTACTATGTAATGAAAATACCTTCACTTTGTTGAATGATCTGTAGACCAAGAAAGAACTTGATCTCTCCAAACATAGACATCTCATACTCTTTTCTCATCTCATCATCAAATGATTTACATCGTATATCATTGCCTCCAAATATGATTTCATTAACAAATATTTCAGCAATCAAAGTGTTAGCATCAGTATCTTCTTTTAAATAAAGATTAGTATTTTCACTAGTCCTTAAGAATCCAATACTTATTAGATAGGAATGAATTCTTTCATACCAGGCTCTGGGAGCTTGTTTTAATCCATACAAGGCTTTGTGAAGTCTACATACCATGTTCCTCTTGTCTGGATCTACAAACCCTTCT
>MU223068.1:1586381-1615399 GCA_018584345.1 Thuja plicata | reverse complement strand
ACATACCATGTTCCTCTTGTCTGGATCTACAAACCCTTCTTGTTGTTCAATGTATACCTCTTCTTCAAGTATTCCATTTAGGAATGTTGACTTGACATCCATTTGATATACTTTGAATCCTTTGTATGCAGCATAAGCAAGTATTATTCTTACTCATTCTAGCCTAGAAATGGGTGCAAAGGTTTCTACATAGTCTATACCTTCCTCTTGTGCATACCCCTTGCATACTAGTCTTACTTTGTTCCTTGTGACTTCTACATTCTCGTTCAGCTTGTTCCTAAATATCTATTTTGTACCGATGACATTCTTTTCATCTGGTCTTGGAACAAGTGACAATGTTTTTTTCTTCTCAATCTTCTCAATCTCATCATTCATAGCACTTATCCATTCTTCATTATCTAGTGTAGCATTGACAGATTTTGGCTCAAACTCACAAATCAAGCAATTTGAGTTTAAATACTTACTTCTTGTTCTTGTACCATCTTTCTTATCTCCTATGATCTAGTCCTCTAGATGGTTCCTTCTTACATATCTTGCAAGTAAAAGTACAACTCTTTGTGTATCAGCTTGATCTTCATCACCTTGCATATTATCTTGATCATTATCCTGACCATCGGTAACAACATTCTGACCGTCGGTTGCAACATTCTGTTGTTCTAGAATTAAGAACTGTTGCTAGGGTAGAGTTATGTGTTCTTTAAAATATACAAACTTGTTGCAGTCTTGTGGTTCTTTTGTGCTTTCCAGCTCATTCTTTTCTACAAATTCACCAATCTTCACATTTTCACTTTCAACTATTTTGTTAGAAGCCTTGATTAGACATTTAAAAGCTTTTCTCTTGGTAGAATACCCTAGAAAAATACCTTCATCACTTTTGGTGTCAAGCTTTCCATTCTATCATCCTTTAAGACATAACATTGACAACCAAATATTTTGAAGTAACTTTTATTGGGTATTTTACCATACCATAGCTCATAAGTTGTCTTCTTTGTGTCCTTCTTCAATTGTACTTTGTTAAGTGTATAAACAACAGTGCTGATAGCTTCCCTCTAGAAGATTTGGGTGATGTCTTTCTATATCATCAGTGTTCTTGCACAATCAACTATTGATCTATTCCTTCTCTCAGCAATCCCATTTTGCTGTGGTGTTCTTGGTGCAGAAACCTGTCTTTTTATATCATGCTCATTACAGAAATTAGTGAACTCATCTGATATAAATTATCCTCCTCTATCTGATCTTAAACATTTTAGATACTTACCACTTTGTTTTTCTACCATAGCCTTATACCATTTAAACATCTTGAATGCTTCAAATTTTTCTTTTAGAAACATGACTGTCATCATTCTAGAGTAATCATCAACAAAGAGAATAAAATATCTATCTCCATAATAGCTCTTTGTCCTCATAGGTCCACATAAATTAGTATGGACTAATTCTAGAATATCATCAGATATATGGGTTTTAATTTTGAAACTAGAATTCGTCATTTTACCTTTTTGACAATTTTTATACATGATATTGTCTGGCTTTGTCATCGTCGGTAAGCCTCTTACACTTCTTCTTCTGCTTATTTTCATCATGTTGTCAAAATTCACATGACACAATCTTTTGTGCCACAACCATATGTCTTTTTTTCTAGTCATTAAGAAAGTGGTGTTAGTATCATTCGGATAGAATAAGTTACCTTTAGTCTGTTCACCGATACCAATTAGCTTTCCTGATTCATTGAAGATCTTTGCCTTATTGTTTTCAAATTCTACTCTGTGACCTGAATTATTCAGCTGAGAAACACTAAATAGATTATAATTCAATCCTTTTACCCAATAAGTATTTTCACATTTAATCAAGTTATTCATCATTAATGTTCCTTTACCTTCAACTGGACAAGGTGTATCATTCCTCATTCTTAATGTACCACCATTATAATATTCAAAAGTGTTAAACTTTTCTTTGTCACCAGTCATATGGTGAGTGCAGCCACTATCTATAATCCAAATGTCATTCTTACTAACCTTAGATATGAGTGAAGTTTCTTCATACCTTTCATCTTCATCTAAATCATCCTTCATAGCTACAAATACCATCTAGATGTCATCATCAAGTTCAGTGCCAGCATCTTCATCTTTGCAAGTAGCTAGGTAACTAGCCTTCTTGCCTTTATCCTTGTAGTCTTGAGTATCCTTTCTTTCTGATTTTTAGTAACCTCTGTAATATTTGTTATCACCTCTGTCAAATTTCTTCTCAAAAGATCTGTGATTACTTCTATCATCTTTTCTTCTGTTAGGACGTCTTGCAGCAAAGCGTCAAATTTCTTTACAATTAAAGCATACAAGTGGTAACCTGCCTTTGTATTTACCTTTGCCTCTATGTGTCCTTCTAGCCATAAGTGCTTCTATTTCATGTAGATCTTCTTCTTCACTTTCACTTTCCCTATCCCTTCTAGATAAGCATCTATGACTGGATTTTCTTATTTTCATAGAAGACTTGAATGTAAACTCTAAACTTGGTAAGACACTATTGTCAAAGTTATTCATCTCAAATTAAATTAGTCTACCAATTAAGCTATCAAGAGTAACTGTATTGTTTTCTACTGCTCTCATTTCTTGAATAGCAGAGACTCTAATAGCATATACAGGCAATAAGGTTCTTAAGATTTTACTTACCACTATTTCCTCTTCAAGTGTACCTCCAACACCTCGTATAGAATTGACTAATTATTTTATTCTTGTGTTATACTGTGTGATGTTTTCTCCTTCTTTCATGCTGAGATCATCAAAATTTCCTCTAAGGCTTTCTGCCTTGGCTCTTAGAACATTTGTATCACCTCAATGTACA
The DNA here is from genome assembly GCA_018584345.1 of Thuja plicata. Lineage (NCBI taxonomy): Eukaryota > Viridiplantae > Streptophyta > Pinopsida > Cupressales > Cupressaceae > Thuja > Thuja plicata. The sequence continues at coordinate 1,612,564 of MU223068.1, read as the reverse complement.
AGCTTCAGTTTGTCCCACATTTTCTTTGCAGTTTAGCAGTCCTTGACATCTTCAAATTCAACATCAAAGACTGAGGAAGAAACCTCTATAACATTGCAATTATGCGCATGGTTTTCTCTCAGTTGATCTACTATTAATGGTCCTTTAGGAAACACATATTCAGTATCTAAGTATTGAGTAACATCATTACCAATACCTAATAAGTGGAGTCTTATCCTTCTTTGCCATGAAGCAAAGTTGTCTTTGTTCAACTTGGGCACATCTCGTCTATTCATCTTGTGATATTTACTTAGGTCTTTGAAACCTTCCTTCTAAGCACACAAGTTTTGATACCAATTATTAGTAATAACTGAGAGGGGGGGTGAATCAGTGGCCTAAAAAATTTATCCTTTAAACTTTAACCACCAATTAATACACCTCAGATTATTAAGTCCCTACAAGATGCATACCATGAAATACTTATAATAATTAACTGTCTGTCGGTTTACCTTGTCTGTCCTTATTCTCCCTGATAACCGATAATTAGTAAAAATATTTATCAATACTCAGTAAATATGCAGAGTATACCAATCAATCCAGAAATTTATATATGAAATTTAAAACAACAAAGTAATATACACACATAACACATGGATTTTAACATGGAAACCCTATTAAGGGAAAAAACCACTGGGATCGATACCCCAAATTTTCACTCTTCTGAAGTGAGCCCTATTAGGAACCAACCCTGTTAAAAGTTACAAACACACTGTTAGGTATGACCTTGTTAGAGTATTTTATACATAGAGGTTGTCACTTAGTATCTGGCATCTATTTTGCTACCATCCTTGAATCAACCTCTTTCTTAGACTGTCAATAGGCTTTAAAAAAATCTTCCTACCATCCTTGAATCAACCTTCTTCTTAGGCTGTCAATAGGCTTTATGCAATTTCAATGCTACTTTCATGAATCAATATTTTTGGCAATTTGTTAGGATATACCTCAATTATAGAAGACAGTTAAGTCCTGCTCATTTAAGAGATCTGATGCTTCAATGGTTAAACTAAAACACTATGACCTATTTCTAATTCAACTTGAATTGCAGATTTTCAGATCTATTTAAGTACAATACCTCTCTGATCAATGTATCAATTCAATTCTTTGTGCTCCACACTTTCTTCTCTGTGATGTTGTGCTTCATTATTCATTGATGTATGCAGAATTCCTTAGCTCTCCTTCAGCTTGTTTTCTTAGGACTGTATGAAGTTATCCTTCATCAGTTTCTCTTCAGCATCCTCTTTCTATTCACTCCCCTTTCGTGTATGTGATTGCTTGCGAAAATGAATTATGCTTGTCTCTTATATAGACATGATATTCCTTAATTCTTGATTCTTGATTCTTGGCATGAAAAACAATCCAGCCAATCTAATTTATGTCTTTAACTCCTGATTTATCTCATAATTATCTTCTTTCCAACTGTACAAATGTTCTTTAAATCATTTACTTAACTCTAGTTGAATAAAACAAATAAAACAACCAGTTATGTCTATCCTTAAGCTCTATCAGCTAGATATTTTTTTATTTTCTGAACTCTCTGTTCTGTCAGTCAACTCTGTAGTTAGTTGTTGGTGATAACCGTTAGTTCCAGAAGTGTAACTCTAGTTAGCTTTAGGATCTCCGTCCGTTAGGAATCATTGAATTTTGCTCATTGGGCAACTTTGTTTTCTGCTCGTCGGGCAACCCGTGATTTTTCTTCATCAAGAAACACTGTCTTCTACTTGTCAGGTATCACTATGACTTTTGTTCTTTGCTTTTATCGATGGTGTGCACTCTGTCGGTGTTGTCTATCACTTAGTGAATACTTGAATTTTATGCATTGCTGAAAGCATAATCTCTGTTCCATTGACTCTTTGAATTCTTTGGCATTATGTACATGACCATATAGATGATATCAAGTTGACATCAATGACAATATAAACCATTAACTGATTTAATGCCTTGCATTATCTTCAACTTAACATTATCAAACATTCAATCAGTTACATGTCATCAATCTCTCCCTTTGGCATTGATGGCAACATACTATATTATCACACTGTACTATTTCTAATACAATATGAAATATAATTGTTGAGATTCATCAAATTACCAAACAGTTTGTTTAGATAACCGATAAAAATGTCTGACCGCTGGTAAGCTCTGTGTTAGCTTAGCTTTGATTCTTGTAGCCTTCTTTGTTTCCTGTACTGATGTGTTGTGCTCTCTTGTGTCAATTTTTCTCTTTTGATTGTTCTTCTTCTTTGATGTCTCTGTCTCCTGTCAGCAACTCTCCCTTTGTATATGATTCCTTCATACAAATTCTCTCCCTATGGATATGATCTCTCCCTATTTGTAGTAATCTGATAATGAATAATTTCTTATGATAATATGTATATATTCTCTCCCTTTGACAACAATGCCAAACAAATATTTTACAAATATCTGAAATTCATGTCAAATAATTATTTTATTCTATCCATAATATATTCCTTGAATTTCCCTTATCCATCAGCAATACAACAATATGATCTAGTGTTTGGTTCTGATATATAGCTTTTTGTATATAGATGTAGCTTTGAGGTTCATCTTTTTGCTTGCATCAACGTTAATGATATTCTAATAATATATAGATTGATGCAGCCTTCAGTCCTTTACTGATTGGTAGACAAGGGTTTGACCCCTATTCTCTTTCTCAGGTACATAAATGTAACCTTGGGCAGTGGCTTGGTGAAGATATCAACCAATTGTTCTTTTGATTGCACATACTCAAGTATCACCTCTTTTTCTTGAACTTGTTCTCTTAAATAATGATACTTGATTGCAATGTGTTTATTCTTTGCATGCATGACTGGATTCTCAGAAATGTTTTTTGCACTGGTGTTATCACAATATATAGTCACTAGTTTTGAAATATTCATATGCATACCTTCCAGCAACTGTTTGATCCATGCAATATTTGAGTTGTTTGCAGTAGAAGCAACATATTATGCTTCTATAGTAGACTGAGAGATGCGTCTTTGCTTCTTGCTAATCCATGTGACAAGTCTGTCACCCATAAAGAATGCTCCTCTAGTTGTACTCTTCCAGTCATCAATATTTCCAGCCCAATCAGCGTTGGTAAACACTTTTAGTTCAAATTTTCCTTCTCTTCTATACCATAAGCCAAATTTCTCAATATTCTTCATATATCTTAGAATTCTTTTCACAACAGTCATATGTTATTCCCTGGGGTTAGCAAAAAATCTAGCAACAATTCCTACTGCATGTGCAATATCTGGTCTAGTGTGTACAACATACATGAGTTTTCCTATCATTTATCTATACAAAGTATGATTTACCTCTGTTGTCTTGTCTTCCTTTGTTAATTTGCATCTAGTAGCCATCGGTGTTCCAATAGGTTTGGAATCTTCCATCTTGAATATTTTCAGGACCTCTTTGATGTATTTGGATTGTGTAATGAAAATACCTTCACTTTGTTGAATGATCTGTAGACCAAGAAAGAACTTGATCTCTCCAAACTTAGACATCTCATACTATTTTCTCATCTCATCAGCAAACAAATTACATCGTATATTATTGCCTCCAAATATTCTGTCATCAACAAATATTTCAGCAATCAAAGTGTTAGCATCAGTATCTTCTTTCAAATAAAGATTACTATTTTCACTAGTCCTTAAGAATCCAATACTTATTAGATAGGAATGAATTCATTCATACCAGGCTATGGGAGTTTTTTTTAATCCATACAAGGCTTTGTGAAGTCTACATACCATGTTACTCTTATTTGGATCTACAAACCCTTCTGGTTGTTCAATGTATACCTCTTCTTTAAGTATTCCATTTAGGAATACTGACTTGACATCCATTTGATATACTTTGAATCCTTTGTATGCACCATAAACAAGTACTATTCTTACTCCTTCTAGCCTAGCAACGGGTGCAAAGGTTTCTCCATAGTCTATACTGTTGATGGGGTTTTGCTGACCGGGTCCGCCAATAGTCATAAGTTTTCACCGGGTTCTAGGGATACCAGCCAACTCTGCCTTCAAAGGTTATCTGGGAAGATTATATTCCCCGGGCCTTCAAGCACCTGGGTGTCGGGTCACAACAGCGCGGGGCTTGATTGGGAGAGGTGACTATTTTCGAGGGGGATAGCTGGTTTCTTCAACTCATTTTCTCCAGAGATTCGATAAAGTAAGGTTTCCCCTAGCATTCTACACTTAGAAAATAAAGCGAAAAAGATCTTGCAGGGTTAGAAGTATTTCATCTAACTACAGTCATGCTGAAATGTCTGGAACATCGATAATACTCTGATAGACTACCCTAAATACCGAAGAAATACATAACCATTGGCTAGCATTATATCAGTAGTGGGAATAAAGAGGTCGTTAATCTACTTTAACATATCAGAGTAGAAGACATAAAGAATATCAAAATATGAAATACCATTAACTCAGAAGTAGGAATGCCAACAACATCATTGCCAAGAATTCTTCCTTCTTTATTAATATTCCTTCCAGCAAGCACTGGTGCATGATACAATGGTGGCTCCAGGGGAGCATCTAACTATTGAGAATAGAACAATGGAGCATTGAGCTCTGCAACTTGAAAAGAGATAAATTACTTTGCTATTACTATGGACAACAAAATCATCAATTTTGTCGACCCTTGGAAATGGGCTGGTCTGCTTATTTATACAACTTCCTTCTAACCCTAACCCTATTTACATCAAGTTTCAATAAAATACAATATTTGGGGGCTGGTACTACCTGCGCCACCCTACAAAAGACCTGGAGACGGAATAGGTCTGCCACGTTAGAAGAATAAGATAAGAATATGCATCGAAAGAATTGGCCTCGAGAAGAGAACCAGAAAGGAGAAGAAAGGAAGTAGGGCCCCCGGGAACCGAGGCTACATGCCTCATAAATGGGAAATGTAGCACCCTATCACCAATGTGCCAGGTGTACCTTTGAGCGGCACCTCGAGAAGACCACCCTATCAGAAAACCAACTGCCAGGCCGACGCCCCTTGATGTGGCCAACTACCTTCTGACAGTCTTTATTAACCGCTTCTGAAAGTGACCGGTCAGCCTCAGGGACCAGGACACGAATCACTTTTAAAGAATACAAAATTTTGGATCTGGGACTCCAGGATCTGGGAACTTACGTCTCCAAAATAATAAAGAATACCCAACACTCAAATTCTCTCCGGCCCCAGAAGAAAGCTCAGGGTTGCTTATTGTCATTGAAGGCCTAAAGGAGGCGGGAAATGTCATCTTCATCTATATCTTTTAGGCTGGCCCTTCTATGTTTGGCTACTTCAACTTGTTCCCCCAGGTCTGGAACATTCTCTTTGAATTCATCTGCTATCCTTGCCGCATCATGACCTTTAAGTGTCATGCCAGTTAATATCGCCATCCGGGCCCCGTCCATCCCCTCCGAGGATTGATACCAAGATTGCATTATTTCGTCAAAACTCTCCAAAACTGAATCTTCGGGGGTACATGTATCTGTGCTAAGGGGATCAACCCCGGAAGCCTTTATTACAAAAGACTTGTATAAATTAGAAGAATATTTTACAACGTTCACCTTTTCCTGTAAGGACCCTACCAGTTGCTTGGTTACCTTCAATGTGAGGTCAAGTCTGGAGTGCTGGGTTCTTACAAAATCAAATGACTCCTCACCCAGAATTTCAGATTCAGAAATCATATCTTCTCCCAAGGTAAGGAGCTCTTCGATCTCTACCTTCCACGCTTGGTAATTTTCAGCGTCGCTCTCCCACTACTCAATAAGTGCTTCTGCCTGACGAATAACTTGTCGGGCCGTGTATAGATCTGGGAGAGTGGATGCCAGGAAATGCTGGGTGTTTCCTATCTGTAGGGTGACCCATTCGTCCACTGCTTGGGCTTTCTTTTTTATTACTCACAGGGAATCTATGTCACTCTATGGTAGTTCTTCTGATGTGGAGGTCTCCGGAGGAGCGACATTGATGGGTCAGGCCAACTCAGTAAGCAACCCCACAAGGTTTGCATTCTTTTCCTTTTCAGCCTTGAGCCTCTGGGCCTCTTTCTCATATTGGGCTTCCACTGCCCTTGCTGTCTCCTTTAGCAAGTCTACCTTACCTTGATTTCCCCTTTTGCCTAGGGATACCTCTGCAACATTATAGTCTGCGGGATCCGTGGTTGCTTCATCGGCGTCTGGGGGAGGTGTCGCCACAACGGCAACTGTTTCTCCACCCGGCCCAGTTCGAAGAGTGTGAACTATCTGGGCTTTCTTCACCTTTGGTAGGGTCTGAACATGGGCCATCATTTCAGCCAGGGAGAGAGGAATCACTGGAGCAGACTGAGATTTTCTTTTCTTACTCTCTATCATCCACTGAGGTGGTAGGGGTGGCCTTCCCGCTAGGACTTGTTCTCTTGATTCTCTCCCAGTGTCCTGTGGCTATTTCTCTTCATCAACGTGGACCTTATCCGTTCCTCCCCTAGTGTCCATTTCTACCTTAGTGATGTTTTCTTCCTCTACTTCCATCTCCTCAACCTTGTCCTCTGTACATTCCTCTTTATTCAGACTTTGGTAGGCTTCCTCAGAGATTTCTTCTTGAAGTTGTTCTTTCTGCTGCTCTTCTTGTTCTTCTTCCTTTCCTACTGGGACTTCTTATTCTTATGGCAGTAGGGGAGGTGTCAGGCTGAGATTCAGAGTTTGGGCCACCATGATCACCTGCCTGAAGAGTGCTCCCGGGAGTGGCCCTTGGAACGTGGTGGCTAGGTTTACGGTTATTCCCGGAGGTCCAGTTTCCCCAGCGGATGCCACTTGTTCACTTTGTTTTTGTTGGCCCACCATCGGACCTTGTATCATCTGAGCCCTAGAGATAATCTCTGGCCTTGGCTCCTCTGTCTGCTTTTCCTATTCCTGTGATGATTTTTTTTCGGGAGCCTCCTTTTCTGCCCCCGGGACCTCTGTCTCTACTTGTGTACGTGCCCCTGCAAATTTCTGAACTCATCGATTGTAAATACATCAAATTCTTCTTCCGGAGGGGGACTGGCTGGGGCCTTTGCGGGCTCTATTTCTTTCTCCAGCTCTGGGGAACTAGAAGAAAGGATCTCTACCTCTTGGGGTCGAGATGTTTCTGGCCCCGGCTCTGCCTTGGTCTTTTTAATGAGCCTTTTCTTTCGCCGGGTAACCAAAGGTGGCCCCGCCTCTCTTATTGCCGCTGCCTCTAAGGGGTCCACCCCCGTTGCCTTCACCATTAAGGCAGCCAATGACGGGGAAGAGGGAGGACGAAGCGGTCTGGCCATAAGTGGTGGAGTGGCTAGCCTTGTTATTAATTTCTCCCTCATTTGCTGGGAGGCTGCCACCGATTGTTTTATTTGTTCTGTGATGGGGACTTCTTGCACGAAAGGGGGTGTAGCTATTAATTTTCCCTTATCTACCCCCTGCGAAGAAGTCTTGACCCCCGGTGTTAATCTTGGTACCGGTGGTGGAGTTAGCTTTGGCGTCGGCTGGGCTGCTCACCGGGTACTCCCGGGGCACACCTTCTTAAAGTAGGCATGGCTTCTCTCGACTACCTCTCGAGTAAATTCTTCAATAGTGGGCCCTTCCTGGGTAGCCCAATTTACTGGTGGAAGGGCCTTTTTATCGATCCCCTTTTCTTTATACTAGGGATCTTCAGTGGGGGCGGCGTCTGAGAATTCTGCTGGGAATTTCTAGAGCTTCAGCTTCTGCATCATTCTAGTTGTCATTCTGACATAGTGCCTACTCTGCACCTCCACATCATCTTGGCAGTCCACCCAAAAGTCCTCCATATGTATGCGATGGGGCTCTGAAGCCCGGGGCATAGCCATTGCGATTCTTTCGTGCGGATCAAATTTTTTCCACGCTAGATAAAATTCTTGTAAGTTATAACTTTTTAGCTCATTGTCCGCCTCCTTTGCAGCGGCCAGACTGCATGTGTAATCCCTGCATGTGATTGGGAATGGGATGTTGGGGATCTTTTTTGAGGGCAAAGAAGGCATGCACCTCCATTTTTTGCCTACAATATTCTAACAGCACAATCTTGTTCCCGCAGTGTCTGGACAACAAGTAGGGTTTCCCAGAGAAGCCGGTGACCCTAATGTACATATGTTGCTGGAACTAAATGTAGTAGTGTCCATAACTACGGACTAATTTTATCACCTCAGTAGATAGGCAGTATCCGGCATCCTGGGTGGGCGTGAGAAGATGGTAGTAAATGAATGCGTCATTTACCTGGCAGAAACTAGGGAAGCTAGCCTCCCATTATATCTATGGGAAATGGTTCCATAGTGCCTTTTGTCCTGGGCCAATCCTGAGTACTTCTTCTATAAGCAGGCTATTGGAATGGGGTCTCTACTATGCCAGGGCCCAGAAAACATAAGAATTCATAGAGAACTTCTTCTTTCGGTTCAACTGCTGGAACTGGGAGTCGACGTGGTTAGAGATTATTGTGGCCCAGTCGAAGAAATCTCCCTTGGTGGAGATGCCGAGGAGAAAATAGTACATCCACTTGTCAAACTCCTAGGCAAAGGGTTGCCCAAAGACCCGAGCTAATGCTATTATTTCCATTTGGATGCTCTCCTTGAATTCAGAGCGGGGAATCTCTATCTTCATTCTCTTCAGGTCCCTCTTCGGGGCCTTGAGCCAGTGGGTATTCATATATACCTGAGCAACATTCTTTAGTTGTGTGAACTGGCTCAAGGCATCACTCCTTGTAACCACCGTGGCCCTATCAAATTGTGGGATCCCTAGGCTTGTCTGGAATGTGACTAGGTCAAGGGACACCAATGGAGTAGGGTATCCTGTGGGCTCTACGGTGGTGAGCATAACGGCCTAGACAGAAGAGTTGTAGTTGGTAGCTAGTGTTAAGATAAGCTCTAGAGATTGCACGGAGCATGGGAAGCAAGCTTCCCAGAGGATTCCAGAGCCCCCGACGTTGATTGCTAGCTGGTCTCCAGCCTGTCGCTGGATGTGCATTACCTTCACCAAGGCCTGCATTTCTGCCCAAGTTCCGACATTGGTGTCGGTCATCAATTTTATCTTGGACTCGATCTTTGAGCCTCTGATGACATTATCTTGTACAAACTTCACGGTGAGGTGCAGTTTTTCCAAGGCCTTCTCCATCTTGGACTTTACGGCTGCCCTGGTCTCTGTTGCGGTGGGTAGTTCTAGACTTCCAGGTGGAGATGACGCAGATGCCTCAAACATGTTTGGAAGTTGAACTCTGGGAACCTACAAGGCAAAGCAATCGTCAGAACATGTTTATCAAAGTAATCATTCCAGGGTCCAGAGAATTGTACCACCGTGGTGTTTGCCTTCCTGAAAAGTTAGTATCATGCAAAGGTAACCGAAAAGAAAAATATATCGTAAACTTAATCTTCATTGTCCATCCGGGGCCAAGGTTCACAATTGACAAAGACATAGGATGGATGGTGGTAAGAGACCCGAGGCCCGAGGAAATGACCGTTGGCGAGGATGTGCGAAAAGGTACGCTGTCAAGCCCACGTGGGCACCACGTGCGTTGGTATTAAATGGAAGTGATGGCGATGACGACGGAGCCAACTATCTGAACGTGCGAAAAGGGAAAGTCACTTGGCTAGAATTGATTGTGCGCATGGGACATAAATGAGGTTCTGACAGACTTCATGGAGGAGAGAGAAAACTGCCTGGTTGAAACTGGCTGAGAGCCGAGTTTCAAACAGGTGGTTTTCTGCCCCATGGTGAGCTCAGGGGTAGAAAACTAGAAATAGGGGTGACTCGACCAGCTTGTCAAGCCACCTAAAAGGATATACATGGAGCCAAGGGATATATACATAGAAATAAGGAGATATATAGGGGTTATATACAACTATCTACATATATACACTAATATACAGTGCGGGACGACGCCCGCAGGCAAACCAGACAAGGAAGAAACACACATATACAACTATTTACATTATTCATAGACAAACCACTTCTACACAGAGGGCGGACAACCCTCTGGTAGAGCTGACCCACCAACGGGTGGCAGAACTAGAAGACAACAAACCCAATGAAACAGAGAAACAAAATAAAGCCAAACAAGACAACAACCAAACAAAAACCAAAGAAAACCAGAGAGTGGAAGCAAAACAAAGAAGCGGGAAAGCGGGAACACCAACCTAAGAACGCAGAAGATGGAGGAAAAGGAGGATTTACTGCAGGAGCTCTGCAACAACTTGAGTTTCCAAACAGTCAGAATCACCACCACGAAGCACTTGCAATTGCCTGAGAACGATTGGAGATGTTAAGCGCTGATTACCACAAATTCTCTGTAAACACTCTGTTAATCACTTTAAAATCACTCTCTAATTCGCTCTAAGTGCTTGAAGGTTTTAATCGCGGTAAGTGTGAAAGTGACAAATGACTTTTATTTATACCCACGGTAAAAAAGTAATCTTCCCTCTTCTGGTAATCTCTGGATAAGCAAAACTTCTGGACTCCGGGCCCGGGGATTCCTCACGATGATGTCCTTAAGGACATCATGGCGAAGAATCCCAGAGTCTGGAATCCAGTTTCCAACGAAGGACAACCTCCGGGAATAGAGTCCTAGAGGTGAAAAAACCAAACAAACAAAGCACCACACCGAGGGAGAAAACCCCGAAGAAAGAAAACAAAAGGGAAAGGAGGGCAAGGCAAAGCCGCAAGCAAAAGCAAACAAAAGAAAAAAAAAAAAAAGGGGAGACCCAACTTTTTGCACATAAAATATAGGGACAGGGATGTAGGGCATAAAAAATGGCGACTATCTGGGACAAATGCCTTTGCGCATTTGAAAACTATAGAATCTCTAGTTAGCAAAACTAGAACAAGCCACCCACCAGAGCATCTGATAGGCAAAGAGCAACATCTCCGAGAGAATCCAACCACACAGGATTCAGTCCGTATTCCTTCGTCAGTGGTGTCATGTGTGCTTTGGAAGGAAATCAAGCCGATGACCTCTGGGAGGAATAGAGAAGAGGTACTAATCATATCAAACCAGTCGTCAATTCACTTGTTTCACCCGAAGACCAAAGTTTTATCCCGCCCTTCCTCTTGTTATTTTGTTTGTTTTTGGATGGGTAAGGCGGTACTTCTTTCATCATTAAACTTAAGCTTAGCTAATTTTAATGGTGGTACTTCTTTCACCTATCCACCTATATTTAGATATTTGAAGAGAGGATAAAGCTCCGGACCTGGGAAGAATTCTTTAAATTTTTAGACCTGGGTCAACCAATTAGTACAACTGATCTATCCTTAGTGTGTCTGATTACTTGTTCCTTATATTCTTTGTGCTCACTGATTTCCAGACTCCCGGAGACAACACCCGATGGAGATTGCCCAAAATGTGCTATAGCTTGTAAAACAACCCCAGAGACCGGGTCGATCCCACCATGCTAAATATAGATTCTAAAGTTCACCATGCCGTAGACGTTGCACTGGAGGCCAGAGTTATGCGAAGCATTCCAATTCCTGCAAGATAGAACAAAACGCCGGGACCGAAAGAAAACCAAAAAAAAAAACAAAAATAGCAAAAGAGGACTATCCTGGAGGACAGCCAAAAAGACTATTTACAAGGTAGGGCACCTTGCAACGAGACACCCGGAGGAGATATTTACAAGCGGAAGGCTTTACACATCATACAACTTAGGACAAACTTACCCTACTCGAAATAGTGTTTGAGAAACTGCCCATTAACGGGCAATACGACAGGTTCCTCAGTCAAGGTGTTAAGGCGGTAAGTATTCACCCCGCAGATTTTTGAGATCAAGTATGGTCTGAGCCAGAGTCACTGGAACTTAGTATGCTTTCCTCTCTTCTCCTGGGCCTTGTCCCACAACAGGACCAGATCTAAGATTTGAAAATCCTTATATTGGGCTCTTCTATCAAACCATCTTTTTACCACCGCTTGATGATGCACAAAATGTTCAAGAGCCGCGTCTCGCTATTCTTCCATTCGTACCAGATTCAAGAGCCAAACCTCCACGATGTTGTCCCTGCTGTTAAATTCCTGCATAAACTGTAAAATTGGGATTTGTAAGTTGACCGGGAATACAGGGTTCTGACCGTAAACTAGATGGAACAGGGATGTTCCCAGGGTGGCTTTGATACGAATGCGATCTGCCTAGAGGGAAAATTTTAACTTTTGATGCCAATCCCTGGGATTCTGTTCTAACAGATGTTTGATCACTTCAAGTAGATTTTTGTTTGTCGATTCAGCAACGCCATTTTCCTAGAGATAGTAGTTGCTGGAGAACTTCAAAGTGACCTTCTGATTGTAGGCCCATTCGAGTAGCTGTGCCAAAGAAAATACCAAACCATTGTCACATACCAAAGCAAAAGGCATTCCAAACCTTATGATGATATTTTCTTCCAAGAACTTGATAACTACGTCCACCGTGTTGTTTTTGCAAGGTATAGCCTCATACCACCGAGTGCAGTAATCAGTAGCAGTAAGGATGTATCGGTGGTTGGTAGATGAGTTGGGGTTGATTTCTTCGATGAATTCAAATTCCCACTGGGTGAAGGGTCTAGCCTCGTAGACTGGTTGTAAAGGCATAGCTGGGTTACGCTCACGATGCGTCGCAGTTTGGCAAGTATGGCATTTCCTAACATGAGTGTAAACATCCTTGAATATGCAGGGCCAATAGTATCTGGCCTGGAGGATCTGATGGGCAGTGGCATCGGCTGAGCCATGCCCAGTTCTGAAATATCTATGGAATTCATCAATCACTCTTACAGCCTGGTCCCTGTCGATGCATCAGAGGTACACTCCCTCGTAGTTTCTGCATTAAAGCGCAGAATTTTTGATCATGAAGTGGGAGATTTTAACCAAGAGGGTGCGACGTTTGTGGGGAGGCAATCCCTCCAGAAATTTGTTGTTTAGTATTAAGTATACCAAATCGGTATACCATGGGTCTTGGGTAATGGACTCCACCATGTAAGTTTGGCATTCTATGCGGGGAGTCTCTTCTGCCATTGCTCGACTTAGTCCCTGGCCTCGGACTATCTTCATGGGCTGCATTTCTAAGTCATATTCCTGGAGGATGGCCATCCATTTCCCCCGTCTCTCACCCAATTCACTCTGCATTAGTAGAGATTTGACGGCCTGGTCTAGAATGATAGCATGTACTTTGCTCTAGAAAATATAATGCCAAAATTTCTTCACGGCCCGAACTAGAGTAAAGGCCTATTTTTCTAGTGGTGAATACCAGACTTCGATGTTCTTGAAGGGGGAACTCATGAAAGCTATTGGTTGTTCTTCCCCTTCAACCTTTTGGGTTAGCACTACCGCAGCAGAATGCGGCGAAGCAAACGAGTAAATGTAAAATGGAAGGGAATAGTTTAGACTAGCTAGGACAGGTGCTTCTATTATTATCTGTTTGATCTGGGTGAACGCCCATTTTTCCTCAAGACTCCACTCAATCTTGGTATCTTTCTTCATCATCTCATTGAGTGGTTTAACTATTTCTGCAAATCCCGTAATGAACCGCCGGACGAAGTTGATTTTCCCGAAGAAGGATCACATCTCTTTCTTACTGCCAGGCATTTGTAAATTTAGCAATGCTTCAACTCTATCAGGGTCTATGGATACACCTTTTTCAGAGACAATATGCCCGAGAAACTTTCCCTCGATGACCCCGAATATGCACTTCTTGGGGTTGAGGGATATTCCATACCGGTGACATCTTTCGCAGATTTGAGCGAGGTGAGTGGAATGATCATGCCTGTCCCAGGAAAAGATGGTCAAATCATCCATGTAGATGATTATGAACCGATTCAAAAGGCCCTCGAATGCAATATCCATGGCCTTCTAAAATGTCGCCCCCATGTTGATCAAACCAAAGGGCATTCTCCTATACGCAAACATTTCCCACTTGGTAGTAAACATTGTTTTCTCTCTATCTTCGTACTTGACCATGACCTGGTTGTATCCCGAATATCCATCTAAGGACATCATCTGGGATCCATTCACTATTTGCAACACCTCATCCAACAAAGGGAGAGGGTGATTATCTTTTTTAGATGCCTTGTTCAAATTTTGGAAATCCATGCAAAGGCGGATCTCACCATTTTTCTTCCTGACAAGGACCAAGTTGGCAACCCACGTAGTGTGCCGGATTGGAAAGATTATCTGGGCTGACAGCATTTTTTCTACCTCTTGACGAATTAGAGGCTCTATCAGGGGGTTGACTGGTCTTTGCTTTTTCTGGAAGGGCTTAGCATCGGGCTTTAGGGGAATGGTATGGGTCATGATGGATGTGTCATATGTCTTTAAGACTTCATAACCCCAGGCAATTATGTTGATGTATTCTTAGAGAACCGCAAGAATCTTTTCATTTTCCTCAGGGGAACAAGAGGTACCAATGTGAATAATCTTTTCTTCATCAGGCTGGCCGATCTTAACTTTTTCAAACTTTCCTCCCTCAGAGGAGGATGACACCTTCTCACGGGCCCGAGGGTCTGAGTCAAAGATTTATTCTAGTGCAACCATCCCCTTTGGTATGGTATTAGTGGGTAAGTCCATGATCCCATCATCTTCATTACCCTACCCAGTATCATCATGGTCTTGTTCTTCCACTATCTGATCTTTGAAGACACCAACATTTTCCATGAAGGCCAGGATATGTTGATCGTCCTCAAAAACCTGAAAGTGGGTGACATTATCTAGAATGGACAGGGTGGGGACCATCTCAACTAAAAATCTCTGGAGTCGTGAGCCAGCCATTGGCTCAAGTGTGCTGGCGGAAACGGCGAGGGCATCCGGGACATAGTTCCATCGCCGGGGAATGAGGTCAATGCCAAAGGCATCGAAATATTTGATAAGGCTCCAAGCCCGATTGTGGTATGCAGCCAGCCTTTTGTCATGACATGTGTATTGACTCTAGACTTGTTTAACAATCAACTCTTAATCACCCAGAGCCCAGAGGCGGGTGATACCTTTTCTTAACACAAATAAGAGTCCAAGGATCAAAGCCTCGTACTCCGTGACATTGTTTGTGCATTTGAACTGCAGCCTGTAGGACACGAGGAAGGACTTCCCTCACAGGTTTATTAACTCTACCCCAGCCCCACAGCCTTGTTTGGATTGGGGCCCATCAAACTTAAGGGTCCATAAGTCCTTGTTTGTAATCTGGGGTTGGGGAGGGGGAGTAGTCTCTGGATTATTGCTGGGAGACTTAGGGATTCTTCCCTGGACTACTGACGTGAAAGTAGAATTTCCCTCTGGAGGTGTTTGGATTAGGGATTCCCAGGGAGATGGCACCAAAGGAGTGCATCCCATAGGGGCACTGGGTCCCAGGGACTCAGTTGTATGTTTCTTGTTCCAGAGGGTATCAAGGTGTCGGTTAGTGATCGAAAGACATGGCCCACACTCGACTTCTGAATGTTTTTGGTAGTGCACTCAGCACCAAGTGTCGGATAGGAGTGTGGCAAGGGTTTTTGTGGGGCCTTGAGAGTCTACCTCAGTTCTCATCTTTTCTTCTAGGTCTTGGGCTCTCTGTAGTACGGCGGGATCCTCACCGGGGATGAAATCGAATGTTAAGATTTCAAAAGGTCGGTACACCCCCAGAGAAGTCTCAAAGAAAAAGACCTCATTGACCCTTCCAATCTTGGTAAGGGCCTGTTTCATCCAGGGCTCACTTTCGACCTGGACCTTATTTGATTCTCCCTTCCATGGGAGCCACAAATGGGTGAAGTCGGTCGAAAAGTATCCATTCAAGGACTTAGACCAATTCCAACTCAATAACATCCCGTAGGTTTTTGGGATGTCCACCACTTGGATGTCAATGATGCTGGCTATCCTGGGGTCCTAGATAAGGTGTATCCGGACGTTCTTCAATTCTCCCACCATTTTTACAGTAGTTTTATCTAGCTAGATTACTGCACCATTAGATGGGGTGGGGTGGAATCTGAGCTTCTAACAAATGGAAAAGGGTATAATGTTACTAGAAGCCCCAGAGTCTACTAGACAGTTGTGTATATTCTTGCCATGGATATTCAGGCCTAGTAAGAAGGGAGGGTCCTCATTATTTTCCTGGAAGATGGTCACATTAGCATCTTTGAATGAGACAGTCTTGGGTGGGCGGCTGACGACTTCCGGGTTCCCTAAGAGCTTCAGAAGAGACTTCTTCTGCTTGGGAAAATTTAGCAAAACCTCCATCAAGGTCATGGAGGTGGTGGTCTGCTCTAACGCCTTTGTGATATCGAATTTTCCTCCTGGGAACGGGTGATTTTCCTTGGTGGGACCTTTTTCTTGGTTAGAGCTAGGACCTTTTGGAGGAGTGGGTCAATCATTTGTATTATTTTGGGGAGGAGGAGTGTCTTTGTCAGGAGGTGCGAGAATGTAAGTCGGTCCTTTACCAACCCGACTCTGGGTATTATATGGAGTCCGTGGGTTAGTAAACACGTTGGCCTCGAAGGGTGGGATAGACTCATCAACGAATCCCTGCAATTCAAATTCTTCATCTTCCCCGAAAGTCCCGAAGAAGATGGTGTCACAGGTGAAGGCACTGTGGGTTGTTTCTTGGACAGTAGGCTCTGGAGGGGTGGCATCATGCGACTGCTGCCTGTCCAACTGGGAGATCATGATGACTTTCTCTAAAGTGGCACAATTCACCTCATTGTGGGAACACGTATTGTGTAGTCTACACCAGTTAGTCATGGGCTGGAAGTCTGCGACTGGTGTAAAATGTGATGGCCCAGCACCATTTTGGTTAGTGTTTTGATTCAGAGGCGGGCCTGCGGTGTTCGAGTTATTGTTCCATTACTGCTGATTGGGCCTAGGCCCATTGTTGAAGTTTCACCTTTGGCATTTTTATTTCGTTGGCCGGAGAAAATGTTTCCCCTCTGGGAATTTGAATTTTGGGGTGCATAGGACCCCGCCTTCAGTTGGCGCATGTCCATGGTCAAGGTGGATAACATTCACCGGAGGGATTCGACCTCGGTGGTCAACTGAGTGTTAGCGTCATAATGTGATAGTTGTGATTGTTGTTGACTTCCCAGAAAGGCAGCAGTATTAGCCAGAGTCAAGGGCGGCAATCCCCCAGCCACAGATAACTGGAAGAAGGGCACTCTGGACGATTGTGTCTGAGGTTATTGTGCCTGTTGCAGCTGATTCCAAGGGAAGACTTCTAGACCCGGTACCGTTTGGGTCTGGGATGGGTAAACATACCTTGCCTGTTGGTCTATCAAGGGTGGTAGAGGATTCATCATCATTGAGGGGGCACCTATTGCCAGATTGGGGTTGTACCCCCCGGCATACGTAGTTCTGCCGGGGATCATGTTGAAAGGTGTACTCTGCCCAATCCTGCCCAGGGATTTATTGAGACCACGGGACAGCTCTAGGGCTAGGTTGTAGACTTTTTCCAAGGTGTCCCAGTCTCCTACGGCGGTTTTTCTCCAAAGGAGGGTGGCAATGAAAGGGTCCATCACGTTGAGATAGGTCTGTATGGTTACCTCTAGGGATGGAATAAAAGGGCCCGTGCACCATTTCAGGGCACGCTGAAACCTATGATTGAATGTTGTGATAGGTTCAATGGGTTCCTTTCTGATGGAGATGAACTGGCTATGGGACCAGGTCGGGTCCACATACATGCGAAAGGTAGCCAGGAAGGCGTCTTCCATGTCCTGCCAACTATTTATGGAGTTGGCGGGAAGGTTAAGATACCAATTCAACTCACCTTGCCCTAAAGACAAGGGAAACATTCGAGTCATGACATCTTCATGTTGGATCCGGTGTCGGTTCATGGCATCTTTATATTCCTGTAAGTGTTCTTCAGCGGTCTGTGAGCCTAAGTGCTCATATCGTGGGAAAATCTTCTCCGGGTGAGAGGGTAGGTCGTTGATTGCGCCCAGAAAAGTTCCGATTGGGGACCCGGTGTTTTCAAAGTACGCATCCATTGGAGGGACTATACACTGGGTAATTTGGGTACTGGTTCTCGGGATCATCTGAGGAGTTTGAGTATTCTGGGGTATGCTAGACCCCAGATGATAGTGGCTGGTGTGATTCTCGAGGTCCATTTCTTTTGAGCAGGGGGCTCAAGTTTGACAAACCTTCCGAGATTCGGGGCAGACCTAAGGACTCTTTTAAATTTAGCTAGAGAGAAAGATCCAATCCCACTGAAGGCTTGCCTCTTAAAACTATGACTCGGGGAACCCTTAGGAGGTGTAAAATTGAAATCTCTGGAAGGGGATGAGTTCATGCCCTCCTTCTAGTGCCAGTTTCTGTTGACGGGGTTTTGCTGACCGGGTCCGCCAATAGTCATAAGTTGTCACCGGGTTCTAGGGATACTGGCCAACTCCGCCTGCAAAGGTTATCCGAGAAGATTATATTCCCCAGGCCTTCAAGCACCTAGGTGTCGGGTCACGATAGTGCGGGACTCGATTGGGAGAGCTATTTGTTTTTGAGGGGGATAGCTACTTTCTTCAACTCATTTTCTCCAGAGATTTGATAAAGTAAGGTTTCCCCTAGCATTCTACACTTAGCAAATAAAGAGAAAAAGATCCTGCAAGGTTAGAAGTATTTCATCTAACTATAGTCATGCTAAAATGTCTGGAACATCGATAATACTCTGATTGACTACACTAAATACTGAAGAAATACATAACCATCGGCTAGCATTATATCAGTAGCAAGAATAAAGAGGTCGTTAATATACTTTAACATATCAGAGTAGAAGACATAAAGAACATCAAAACATGAAATACCATTAACTCAGAAGCAGGAATGCCAACAACATCATTGCTGAGAATTCTTCCTTCTTTATTAACATTCCTTCCAGCAAGCACTGGTGCGTGATACAATGGTGGCTCCAGGGGAGCATCTAACTATTGAGAATAGAACAGTGGAGCATTAAGCTCTGCAACTTGAAAAGAGAGAAATCACTTTGCTATTACTATGGACAACAAAATCATCAATTTTGTCAACCCTTGGAAATGGGTCAGTCTGCTTATTTATACAACTTCCTTCTAACCCTAACCCTATTTACATCAAGTTTCAATAAAATACAATATCCAGGGGTTGGTACTACCTGCGACACCCTACAAAAGACCTGGAGACGGAATAGGTCTGCCACGTCAGAAGAATATGACAAGAATATGCATCAGAATAATCAGCCTCGAGAAGAGAACCCAAAAGGAGAAGAAAGGAAGTAGGGCCCCCAGGAACTGAGGCTACATGCCTCATAAATGGGAAATGCGGTGCCCTATCTCCAATGTGCCAGGTGTACCTCTGAGTGGCACCTCGAGAAGACCACCCTATCAGAAAACCAACTACCAGGCTAACGCCCCTTGATGTGGCCAACTACCTTCTGACAGTCTTTATTAACCGCTTCTGAAAGTGACCGGTCGGCCTCGGGGACCGGGACATGAATCACTTTTAAAGAATACAAAATTTTGGATCTGGGACTCTGGGATCCAGAAACTTGCATCCCCAAAAGAATAAAGAATACCCAACACTCAAATTATTCCTGGCCCACGGAGAAAGCTCAAGGTTGCTTATTGTCATTGAAGGCCTGAAGGAGGCGGGAAATGCCATCTTCATCTATATCTTTTAGGTTGGCCCTTCTGTGCTTGGCTACTTCAACTTGTTCCCAAGGTCTGGAACATTCTCTTTGAATTCATCTACCATCCTTGCCGTGTCATGCCAGTTAATCTCACCATTTTGGCCCCGTCCATCCCCTCCGGGGATTGACACTGGGATTGTATTATTTCGTCAAAACTCCCCAAAACTGAGTCTTCAGGGGTACATGTATCTGTGCTAAGGGGATCAACCCCAAAATCCTTTATTACAAAAGTCTTGTATAAATTAGAAGAATATTTTACAATGTTCACCTTTTCCTGTAAGGACCCTACCAGTTTCTTGGTTACCTCCAATGTGAGGTTAAGTCTGGAGTGTTGGGTTCTTACAAAATCAAACGACTCCTCACCCAGAATTCCAGATTTAGAAATCATATCTTCTCCCAAGGTAAGGAGCTCTTCGAGCTCTACCTTCCACGCTTGGTAATTTTTGGTGTCGCTCTCCCACTGCTCAATAAGCACTTCCGCCTGACGAATAACTTGTCGAGCCATGTATAGATCTGGGAGAGTCGAGGCCAGGAAACGCCAGGTGTTTCCTATCTGTAGGGCGACCCATTCGTCTACTGCTTGGGCTTTCTTTTTCATTACTCATAGGGAATCTATGTCACTCTATGGTAGTTCTTATGATGTGGAGGTCTCCGGAGGAGTGGCATTGATGGGTCGGGCCAGCTCAGTAAGCAACCCCACAAGGTTTGCATTCTTTTCCTTTTCAGCCTTGAGCCTCTGGGCCTCTTTCTCATATCAGGCTTCCACTGCCCTTGCCGCCTCCTTTAGCAAGTCTACCTCACCTTGCTTTTCCCTTTTTCCTAGGGATACCTCTGCAAAATTATAGTATGTGGGATCCGCGGTTGCTTCATCGACGTCCGGAGGAGGTGTCGCCACAACGAAAACTTTTTTTCTGCCCGACGCAGTTTGAAGAGTGTAAACTATTTGGGCTTTCTTCACCTTTGGCAGGGCCTAAACTTGGGCCATCATTTTGGCCAGGGAGAGAGGAATCACCAGAGTGGACTGAGCTTTTCTTTTCTTGCTCTCTATCAGCCACTGAGGTGGTAGGGGTGGCCTTCCCGCCAGGACTTGTTCTCTTGATTCTCTCCCAGTGTCCTGTGGATGTTGCTCTTCAGCAATGTGGACCTCATCCATTCCTCCTCCAGTGTCCATTTTTTCCTTAGCAAAATTTTCTTCCTCTACTTCCATCTCCTCAGCCTTGTCCTCTGTACCTTCCTCTTTATTCAAACTTTGGTAGGCTTCCTCAGAGATTTCTTCTTGAAGTTGTTCCTTCTGCTGCTCTTCTTGTTCTTCTTCCTTTCCTGCTGGGACTTTTTGTTCTTCTGGCAGTAGGGGAGGTGTCGGGTTGAGATTCAGAGTTTGGGCCGCCGTGATCACCTGCCCAAAGAGCGCTCCCAGGAGTGGCCCTTGGAACGTGGCGGCTGGGTTTACGGTTATCCCTGGAGGTCCAGTTTCCCCAGCGAATGCCACTTGTTCACTTTGTTTTTATTGGCCCACCCCTAGACCTTGTATCATCTGAGCCCTAGAGATAATCTCTGGCCTTGGATCCTTTGTCTTCTTTTCCTGTTCCTGTGCTGATTTTTGTTCGGGAGCCTCCTTTTCTACCCTTGGGACCTCTGTCTCTACTTGTGTATCATGCCCCTGCAAATTTCCAAACTCATCGGTTGTAAATACATCAAATTCTTCTTCTGAAGGGGGACTGGCTGGGGCCTCTACGGGCTCTGTTTCATTCTCCAGCTTCGAGGAACTGGAAGAAAGGATCTCTACCTCTTGGGGTCAAGATGTTTCTGGCCCCAGCTCTGCCTTGGTCTTTTTGATGAGCTTTTTCTTCTGTCGGGTAACCAAAGGAGGCCCCGTATCTCTTATTTCCACTGCCTCCAAGGGGTCCACCCCCATTGCCTTCACCATTAAGGCAGCCAATGATGGGGAAGAGGGAGGATGAAGCGGTCCGGCCATGAGTGGTGGAGTGGCTAGCCTTGTTATTAATTGCTCTGTCATTTGCTGGGAGGCTACCACCGATTGTTTTATTTATTCTATGATGGGGACTTCTTGCATGGAAGGGGGTGTAGCTATTCCTTTTCCCTTATCTACCCCCAGCAAAGAAGTCCCAGCCCCTAGGGTTAATCTTGGTACCGGTGGTGGAGTTAGCTTTGGCGCTGGCTGGGCTGCTCGGTGGGTACTCCTGGGGCACACCTTCTTAAAGTAGGCGTGGCTTCTCTCGACAACTTCTCGAGTAAAGTCTTCAATAGTGGGCCCTTCCTAGGTGGCCCAGTTTACTGGTGGAAGGGCCTTTTTATCGATCCCCTTTTCTTTATACTGGGGATCTTCAGTGGGGGCAGCGTCTGAGAAGTCCGCTAGGAATTTTTGGAGCTTCAACTTCTGCATCATTCCGGCTGTCATTCTGACATAGTGCCTACTCCGCACCTCCACATCATCTTGGTAGTCCACCCAGAAGTCCTCCATATGTATGTGATGGGGCTCTAAAGCCTGGGGCATAGCCGTTGTGATTCTGCCATGCGGATCAAAAAAAATTTGCGCTAGATAAAATTCTTGTAAGTTATAACTTTTTAGCTCATTATCTGCCTCTTTTGCGGTGGCCAGACTGCATGTGTAATCCCCGCATGTGATTGGGAATGGGATTTTGGGGATCTTCTTGAGGGAAAAGAAGGTTTGCACCTCCATTATTTGCCTGCAATATTCTAACAGCACGATCTTGTCCCCGCAGTGTCTGGGCAACAAGTAGGGTTTCCCGGACAAGCTGGTGACCCTAATGTGCGTATGTTGCTGGAACTGAATGTAGTAATGTCTGTAACTATCGACTAATTTCATCACCTTAGTAGATAGGCGGTATCCGGCATCTCGGGTGGGCGTGAGAAGATGGTAGTAAACGAACGTGTCATTTACCCGATAGAAACTAGGGAAGCTGGCCTCCCATTGTATCTGTGGAAAATGGTCCCACGGTGCCTTTTGTCCTGGGCCAATCCCAAGTACTCTATCTGTAAGCAGGCCATTGGAATGGGGTCTCTACTGTGCCAGGGCCCAGAAAACATAAGAATTCATAGAGAACTTCTTCTTCTGGTTCAACTGCTGGAACTGGGAGTCGACGTGGTTGGAGATTATTGTGGCCCAGTCGAAGAACTCTCCCTTGGTGGAGATGCCAAGGAGGAAATAGTACATCCACTTGGAAAAATCCTGGGTGGAGGGTTGCCCAAAGACCCGGGCTAATGCTATTATTCCCATTTGGATTCTCTCCTTGAATTCAGAGCACAGAATCTCTATCTTCATTCTCGTTGGGTCCCTCTTTGGGGCCTTGAGCCAGTGGGTATTCATATATACCCGAGCAGCATTCTGTAGTTGTGTGAACTAGCTCAAGGCATCACTCCTTGTAACCACCATGTCCCTATCAAATTGTGGGATCCCTAGGCTTCTCTGGAATGTCACTAGGTCGAGGGACACCAGTGGAGTAGGGTATCCTGTGGGCTCTACGACGGTGAGCATAACGGCCCAGACAGAAGAGTTGTAGTTGGCAGCCAGTGTTAAGATAAGCTCTGGAGATTGCATGGAGCATGTGAAGCAAGCTACCAGAGGATTCTGGAGCCCCTGACATTGATTGCTAGCTGGTCTCTAGCCTGTCACTGGATGTGCATTACCTTCACCAAGGGCTGCATTTCTGCCCAAGTTCTGACATTGGTGTCGGTCATCAGTTTTATCTTGGACTCGATCTTTGAGCCTGCAATGACATTATTCTGTACAAACTTCATGGTGAGGGGTAGTTTTTCCAAGGCGTTCTCCATCTTGGACTTTACGACTGCCCTGGTCTCTGTTGTGGTGGGTAGTTCCATACTTCTGGGTGGAGATGACGTAGGTGCCTCAGACATGTTTGGAAGCTGAACTTCGGGAACCTACAAGGAAAAGTGACCGTCAAAACATGTTTATCAAAGTAATCATTCTGGGGTCTAGAGAATTGTACTACCATGGTGTTTGCCTTCCTGAAAAGTTAGTATCATGCAAAGGTAACCAAAAAGAAAAATATATCGTA
Organism: Thuja plicata; assembly: GCA_018584345.1. Classification (NCBI taxonomy): domain Eukaryota; kingdom Viridiplantae; phylum Streptophyta; class Pinopsida; order Cupressales; family Cupressaceae; genus Thuja; species Thuja plicata. Next base: position 1,588,915 of record MU223068.1, on the reverse strand, counting down.
AACTTAATCTTCATTGTCCATGCAGGGCTGGGGTTCACACTTGGCAAAGACACAGGATGGATGGTGGTAAGAGACCCAAGGCCCAGGGAAATGACCATTGGCGAGGATGTGCGAAAAGGCAGGCTGTCAAGCCCACATGGACACCACGTGCGTTGGTATTAAATGGAAGTGATGGCGATGACGGTGGAACCAACTGTCCGAACGCGCGAAAAGGGAAATCCACTTTGCTGGAATTGATTGTGCACATGGGACATAAATGAGGTTTTGATAGACTTCATGGAGGAGAGAGAAAACTACCTGTTTGAAACCGGCCAAGAGCCGAGTTTCAAACAAGTGGTTTTCTGCCCCATGGCGAGCTTAGGGGCAGAAAACCAGAAATAGGGGTGACTCGACCAGCTTTTTAAGCCACCTGGAAGGATATACATGGAGCTGAGGGATATATACATAGCAACAAGGAGATATATAGGGGTTATATACAACTATCTACATATATACACTAATATATAGTGCGGGACGACGCCCGCAGGCAAACCAGACAAGGCAGAAACACACATATACAACTATTTACATTATTCATAGACAAACCACTTTTGCACAGAGGGTAGACAACCCTCTGGCAGAGTTGACCCACCAACAGGTGGTAGAACCAGAAGACAACAAACCCAACAAAATAGAGAAACAAAACAAAGCCAAACAAGCCAACAACCAAACAAAAACCAAAGAAAACCAGAGAGCGGAAGCAAAACAAAGAAGCAGGAAAGCGGGAACACCAACCTGAAAATGCAGAAGATGGAAGAAAAGGAGGATTTACCACAGGAGCTCTGCAACAGCTCGAGTTGCCAAATAGTCAGAATCACCACCACGAAGCACTTGCAATTGCCTGAGAATGACTGCAGATGTTAAGCGCTAATTACCACAAATTCTCTGCAAACACTCTGTTAATCACTTTAAAATCACTCTCTAATTCACTCTAAGTGCTTGAAGGTTTTAATCATGGTAAGTGTGAAAGTGAAAAATGACTTCTATTTATACCCGCGGTAAAAAGGTAATCCTCCCTCTTCTGGTAATCTCTGGAAAAGCAAAACCTCCAGACTCTGGGCCCGGGGATTCCTCGCGATGATGTCCTTAAGGACATCACAGCAAAGAATATCGAAGTCCAAAATCTGGTTTCCAACGAAGGACAACCTCTAGGAATGGAGTCCCGAAGGCGAAAAAACCAAACAAAAAAACCAAACAAACAAAGCACCACGCCGGGGGAGAAAACCCTAAAGAAAGAAAACAAAAGGGAAAGGAGGGCAAGGCAAAGCAGCAATCAAAAGCAAACAAAATCAAAAAAAAAAATGGGGGACCCAACATTTTGCACACAAAATGTAGGGACGGGGATACAGGGCATAACATATACCTTCCTCTTGTGCATACCCGTTTGCATACTAGTCTTGCTTTGTTCCTTGTGACTTCTCCATTCTCGTTCATCTTATTCCTGAATATCTATTTTGTACCGATGACATTCTTATCATCTGGTCTTGGCACAAGTGACCATGTTTTTTTCTTCCTAATCTGCTCAATCTCATCATTCATAGCACTTATCCATTCTTCATTATCTAGTGTAGCATTGACAGATTTTGGGTCAAACTCACAAATTAAGCAATTTGAATTTAAAGACTTACTTCTTGTTCTTGTACCATCTTTCTTATCTCCTATGATCTAGTCCTCTAGATAGTTCCTTCTTACATATCTGTCAATCACAAGTACATCTTTATGTATCAGCTTGATCTTCTTTACCTTGCACATTATCTTGATCATTATCCTAACCATCGGTAACAATATTCTGACCGTCGATTGCAACATTCTACTGTTCTACAATTAAGCACTGTTGCTCAGGTAGAGTTATGTGTTCTTCACAATATGAAAACTTGTTGTAGTCTTCTGGTTCTTTTGTGCTTTCCAGCTCATTCTTTTTTACAAATTCATCAATCTTCACATTTGCACTTTTAACTATTTTGTTAGAAGCCTTGATTAGACATTTAAAAGCTTTTCTCTTGGTAGAATACCCCAGAAAAATACCTTCATCACTTTTGGCGTCAAGCTTTCTATTTCTATCATCCTTTAAGACATAACATTGACTACCAAATATTTTGAAGTAACTTACATTGGGTGTTTTACCATACCATAGCTCATAAGGTGTCTTCTTTGTGTCCTTCAATTGTACTTTGTTAAGTGTATAAAGAGCAGTGTTGATAGCTTCCCTCCAGAATATTTGGGTGATGCCTTTCTCTATCATCAGTGTTCTTGCACAATCAACTATTGATCTGTTCCTTCTCTCAGCAATCCCATCTTGTTGTGGTGTTCTTGGTGCAGAAACCTGTCTTTTTATGCCATGCTCATTATAGAAATTAGTGAACTCATAGATATAAATTCTCCTCCTCTATCTGATCTTAAACATTTTAGATCCTTACCACTTTGTTTTTCTACCATAGCCTTATACCATTTAAACATCTTGAATGCTTCAAATTTTTCTTTTAGAAACATGACTG
>MU223068.1:1549676-1574832 GCA_018584345.1 Thuja plicata | reverse complement strand
CCATTCTTCATTATCTAGTGCAGCATTGATAGATTTTGGCTCAAACTCACAAATTAAGCAATTTGAGTTTAAAGACTTACTTCTTGTTCTTGTACCAGCTTTCTTATCTCCTATGATCTAGTCCTCTTGATGGTTCCTTCTTACATATCTTGCAAGTACAGGTACAACTCTTTGTGTATTAGCTTGATTTTCATTACCTTGCACATTATCTTGATCATTATCCTGACTATCGATAACAGCATTCTGACCGTCGGTTGCAACATTCTGTTGTTCTAGAATTAAGCACTGTTGCTTGGGTAGAGTTATGGATTCTTCACAATCTACAAACTTGTTGTAGTCTTCTGGTTCTTTTGTGCTTTCTAGCTCATTCTTTTCTATAAATTCATCAATCTTCACATTTGCACTTTCAACTATTTTGTTATAAGCCTTGATTAGACATTTAAAAGCTTTTCTCTTGGTAGAATACCCCAGAAAAATACCTTCATCACTTTTGGCATCAAGCTTTCTATTTCTTTGATCTTTTAAGACATAACATTGACTAAAAAATATTTTGAAGTAACTTCCATTGGGTATTTTACCATACCAAAGCTCATAAGGTGTCTTCTTTGTGTCCTTCAATTGTACTTTGTTAAGTGTATAAATAGTAGTGCTGACAGCTTCCCTCTAGAAGATTTGGGTGATGCCTTTCTCTATCATTAATATTCTTGCACAATCGGCTATTGATCTGTTCCTTCTCTCAACAATCCCATTTTTTTGTGGTGTTCTTGGTGCAAAAACCTATCTTTTTATACCATGCCCATTATAGAAATTAGTGAACTCGTCTAACATAAATTCTCCTCCTCTATCTGATCTTAAACATTTTAGATTCTTACCACTTTGTTTTTCTACCATAGTCATATACCATTTAAACATCTTGAATGCTTCAGATTTTTCTTTTAGAAACATGACTGTCATCATTCTAGAGTAATCATCAACAAAGAGAATAAAATATCTATCTCCATAATAGCTCTTTTTCCTCATAGGTCCACATAAATCAGTATGGACTAATTCTATAATATCATCACATGTATGGGTTTTACTTTTGAAACTAGACTTAGTCATTTTACCTTTTTGACATTTTTTGCACATGATATTGTCTAGCTTTGTCATCGTCGGTAAGTCTCTTAGACTTCTTCTTCTGCTTATTTTCATCATGTTGTCAAAATTCACATGACACAATCTTTTGTACCACAACCATATGTCTTCATTTCTAGTCATTAAGAAAGTGGTGTTAGTATCATTTAGATAGAATAAGTTACATTTAGTTTGTTCACTAGTACCAATCAGTTTTCTTGATTCATTGAAGATCTTTGCCTTCTTATTTTCAAATGCTACTCTATGATCTAAATTATTCTGCTAAGAAACGCTCAACAGATTATAATTCAATCTTTTTATCCAATAAGCATTTTCACATTTAATCAGATTATTCAGCATTATTGTTCCTTTACCTTCAACTGGACAAGGTGTATCATTTCCCATTCTTATTGTACCACCATTATAATATTCAAAAGTGTTAAAATTTTCTTTGTCACCGGTCATATGGTTAGTGCAGCCATTATCTATAATCCAGATGTCATTCTTACTAACCTTAAATATGAGTGTATTTTCTTCATACCTTTCATCTTCATTTGAATCATCCTTCACAGCTACAAATACCATCTCAATGTCATCATCAGGTTCGGCGTCAGTATCATCATCTTTGCAAGCAGCTAGGTAATTAGCCTTCTTGCCTTTATCCTTGTAGTCTTGGGTATCCTTTCTTTCTGATTGTCGGTGTAATTTATAAAAAAGGATTGTGTATTGATTGATTGTGTGTACATATAAAAATGTAAAGGGGATTGAAATAGAGATGTGTTTATTAAGAATATGTAATGTATTAAGAAGGGTTGATTGATTATCTTGAAATGTAATGCATTGATGTGTAAATTGTCCTTTAAGTTGCCTAGAATGTATTGAATCCCTTAACCTTAATTGAATTGTATTGATTAAGTATTGCAATGGTGATTAAAGAGAAAATAAGATGTTCCTTTTTATCCTCAAATACACAAATGGGAGATCCAAGTTGATCAACCCCAAGGAAGGGCTAATGCACAAATGAATCAACTATTTGGAAGGGAGAATAACAAAGGAGATACCTTAAATTCTATTAATTATATGTATATAAATGATGTATGACAGTAATTGAGGAGATAGTAGAAATGCACTAACCTTGAAATATTTCATATCAAAGAATGTTATTTTCTAAGGTTTGTAGACTGTTTCTGCAAAAAATAATAGTTGATCCTGAACCAAAATATAGAGACGAACAAAACCCAGAAATCATTTTTTGTTCCGATTTTGTCTTATGATAAAGGTTGACCTTGACCCACAAATGTCAACCCTGACCCAATAATGTTGACCCTGATCTACACAGATTTGAAAGTGACTCTGTTCCTGTCATCTGAAAGAAAGCTGAAAAGGGTATCCAGATCTAGGTTCAAATCCATTGTTCTGTACCTATACCTACAAAAAAAAGGATATTTTTTGTTGTGGGGGAGGGGTTTGCCTTGGTCAAACCCCGGTTTTAGAATTAACCTCAAATATATGTAATTGAAATTTCAAAAATGGACAAAGTAAATGCATAAATTCACCTTGCTTGAAAAGATCCTTTTGGTGGATTCGAATCCTTGAATCCATAAGTATGCTTCAAAATGTGGAACGTAGAAAGGTAGGATGTCTTCAATCTCTTACTTGTAGATCTTCAACACCAAGTCTTGAATGGGTTATTAAATTTGGAATAGGCTTGGAAGAAGATGGATGGAGAGATCACCAAAAGGGCACCATGCAGCTTCAATCCTTCAATGGCCTTCAATGGATCTCCTTCATGAAAATGGATGCTTGAATGGATGAATGCTTGCTTGAAATATTTCTCCTTAGCTTGCTTGAAATTCACTTGATAATGCTTGATCTCAATTAGGAATGCTTGATGCTTGATTAGAAGACTTAGAGAAAATGAGAGAGAAAGCTTCCATTTTATATGAAATTAGGGAACAATCTTCTAAGGATGCCTACATAGGAGGATTAAATTCCCATTAAGGCCTTTACCCCTAGGAGAGGACCTATATTAAATATAATTTAGGAATCAACACTTCGGAACCCAAAATAGCTGACCTAGAAATGGGAAATAATTTTTGCAAAGGCCAACCTCCAAAATCTGTGAGACCCCAGGATCTGAACCCTAGGTCAAGGTCAAGGTTGACCCTAACCTAGGTTAGGGTCAAGGTCAACATAGACCTAAAATGTCAACCCTGGCCCTGAAACCCTGAATCACCAGTCTGCAGTTCAAAATGCATAAATAAGGCTAAACAGGAGTGGAAAGAGGGACAGAACAAGGGGGAAGCCATGTCAAGATCAGGAACCCATTCAAGGCACTTTCCATGACCCCAAACTACTTACTCGAAAGGTTAAACATGTCTACAATGGAAGTGCTTCCATTTTCCAACTATACAGTCGATAACCTTTGTAATCTTTGTTATCACCTCTGTCAAATTTCTTCTCAAAAGATATGTCATTACTTTGGTCATCTTTTTCTTCTGTTAGGACATCTTGCAGCAAAGTGTCCAATTTTTTTGCAATTAAAGCATACAAGTGGTAACTTGCCTTTGTATTTACCTTTGCCTCTCTATATTATTCTAGCCATAAGTGCTTCTATTTCATCTAGATCTTCTTTTTCACTTTCACTTTCACTATCCCTTCTAGATGAGCATCTATGATTGGATTTACTTATTTTCATAGAATATTGAAATGCAGACTCTAAACTCGGTAAGACACTATTGTCAAAGTTATTCATCTCAAATGAAATCAGTCTACCAATTAAGCTATCAAGAGTAACTATATTGTTTTCTACTACTCTCATTTCTTGAATAGCAGAGTCTCTAATAGCATATATAGGAAATAAGATTCTTAAGATTTTACTTACCACTGTTTCCTCTTCAAGTGTACCTCCAACACCTCATATAGCATTGACTACTTCTTTTATTCTTATGTTGTACTGTGTGATGTTTTCTCCTTCTTTTACTTTGAGAACATCAAACTTTCCTCTAAGCCTTTTTGCCTTGGCTCTCAGAACATTTGTATCACCTCCATGTACAAGCTTCAGTTTGTCCCACATTTTCTTTGCATTTTTGTAGTCCTTGACATCTTCAAATTTAGCATCAGAGAGTGAGGAAGAAAGCTCTATAACCATTAAGTTATGCTCATGCTTTTCTCTCAATTGATCTTCTATCAACGGTCCTATAGGCAACACATATTTAGTATCTAAGTATTGAGTAACATCATTACCAATACCTAATAAGTAGAGTCTTATCCTTCTTTGCCATGAAGCAAAGTTGTTTTGTTCAACTTGGGCACATCTCATCTATTCATCTTGTGATCTTTACTTAGGTCTTTGAAACCTTCCTTCTAAGCACACAAGCTCTGATACCAATTGTTAGCAATAACTAAGAGGGGGCGTGAATCAGTGGCCTCAAAAATTTATCCTTTAAAATTTAACCACCAATTAATACACCTCAGATTATTAAGTCCCTACAAGATGCATGCCATGAAATACTTATAATAATTAACTGTCTGTCAATTTACCTTGTCTGTCCTTATTCTCCTTGATAATCAATAAGCTATTTACCGATACTCAGTAAATATGTAGAGTATACCAATCAATCTAGAAATGCATATGTGAAATGTAAAACAATAAAGTAATATACACACATAACACATGGATTTTAACGTGGAGACCCTGTTAAGGGAAAAAACCACTGGGACCGATACCCCAAATTTTCACTCTTCTGAAGTGAGCCCTGTTAGGAACCAACCCTATTAAAGGTTATAAACACACTATTAGGTGTGACCTTGTTAGAGGATTTTATGCATAGAGGTTGTGACTTAGTATTTGACATCTATTTTGCTACCATCCTTGAATCAGCCTCCTTCTTAGACTGTCAATAGGCTTTAGGAAAATCTTGCTACCATCCTTGAATCAACCTTCTTCTTAGGCTGTCAATAGGCTTTTTGTAATTTCAATGCTACTTTCATGAATCAACCTTTTTGGCAATCTGTTAGGATATACCTCAATTATAGAAGACGGTTAAGTCCTGCTCTATTAAGAGACTTGATGCTTCAATGGTTAAACTGAAACACTATGACCTATTCATAATGCAACTTGAATTTCAGATTTTCATATCTATTTAAGTACAATACCTCTCTGATCAATGTATCAATTGAATTCTTCATGCTCCACACTTTCTGCTCTGTGATGTTGTGCTTCATAGTTTGTCGGTGTCTGCAGAATTCCTTAGCTCTCCTTCAACTTGATTGATCAGGACTATATGAAGTTATCCTTCATTAGTTTCTCTTCAGAATCCTCTTTCTATTCACTCCCCTTTCATGTATGTGATTGCTTGCAAAAATAAATTATGATTGTCTCTTATATAGACATGATATTCCTTAATTCTTGATTCTTGATTCTTGATTCTTGGTGTGAAAAACAATCTAGCCAATCTATTTTACAGCTTTAACTCCTGATTTATCTCGTAGTTATCTTCTTGCCAACTGTACAAATCTTCTTTAAATCAATTACTTAACTCTAGTCAAATAAAACAAATAAAACAACCAGTTAATTCTATCATTAAGCTCTGTCAGCTAGATATTTTGTCATTTTCTGAACTCTCTGTTTTGTTAATCAACTTTGCAGTTAGTCATTGGTGATAACTGCCAGTTCCATTGGTGTAACTCTAGTTAGCTTCAGAATCTCCATCCATTAGGCATCATTGGATTTTTCTTGTCGAGCAACTATGTTTTCAGCTCGTCGGGCATCCTGTGAGTTTGCTTCATCGGGCAACACTGTCTTCTGCTCGTCGGTTATCACTATGACTTTTCTTCTTTGCTTTTACCGATGGTGTGCACTCCATTGGTGTTGTCTATCACTTAGTGAATACTTTAATTGTATGCATTGTTGAAAGCATAATCTATGTTCCATTGATTCTTTGAAGTCTTTGGCATTATGTACATGATCGTACAGATGATATCAAGTTGACATCAATGACAATAAAAACCATTAACTAATTTAATGCCTTGCATTATCTTCAACTTAACATTATCAAACATTCAATCAGTTACATGTCATCACATTTAGCCTACTTACCTATGTGTGAAGTGATGCAGCAGACTATTGGCTTTGGTGTAGGAGTTTAGCCATGGATTTATAGCCTTCCTTTAAGCCAATATTTCTGTCTTCTTCCATGGGCCCTACATTAAAATTTAAGCCCTACATTTTTGGCTTAATATCATCAATTCTGTAGATATTGTTTGATTAAACAAAATTCTTTGCAATTTATAAAAAAATTGATTCAAAAGTTCATTTACAACTACTTACAATTCTTGCTTGAAGTTTCAGATAACCACCAGAGCCAAGTTTGTGTTGGCCAATCTTTTCTATTCTAGCCTTTGTATCCTTTGATGTGTCCTGCAGTCTATGAAAAGTTTGAAATATGTTAGATTATATAAATATAAAGATCAATAACTAGTGCATAATTATGTTATACTTAATACAATCACATACCTTCTATTGTCATTTACTAGTGCAATTCCTCTTTGGCTTTGCACTTTCTCCTTTGCATCCAAAATGAATTGCTTCCACTGCATCTCTGGAATCACAGGGGGATGCTCATACTTTGGGTTGTTCACTAGATTCCTTCAGTATGTGTCCCTCATAGTCTTTAGATGTTTGCAAGCTCTCTAAAGAACTTTTTTGTTGTCAAAAATGTTACTTCCAAAGAGTTCCTCTAAATATTTTATGAGCTGATCTTTTAATTTTTTATCCTGTAAATTCCACCTTTTAAGAAAAAATAAAGTTTTTAGCTAAAACAATTAACTGAAGTTGCGTACCTTGAATATAGTACAATAAATAAATGAAAGGAAAAATATTCTAGAAATTATATGAAATCCAAGTAGTGTAATAGGGTTAGTTAACATATGATGTTCTACCTTGTACGTATGGTGGACCCGAATAGTGACAATGTCATCTCATGAAGCTTTTCATAAAAAACATCATTCCCTGCAAACATATCATGGGATCATCAATCCAAAATGAGTTATGAATAAGTAAATTAAAATTAGAATATAAATAATAATAATTTTAAAGTACCTGGAAGCTTAGGTGATTTTAAGGAAATCATATCTTCATCAGTCAACAACAATGACATCTACAATTTTCCCGTACTAGCAACACGGGTAGCTCCAGTAAACACCACTGAATTGTCACTAGTACTGGTCTTTGTATCCTAAGGAGGTGTATCTTATACTACACAAAATTATTCCACTATGAAATGCATCCAAGATTAAAGTACAAATCAAACCATAACTAACACATAATCGAATATAGAAAACAAGGACCTACCAGGTATAGACCATGCAAACATGAAATTTTGCATGCTCCTTATTTTTGACATTGTAGTTAGCAATGATGTCCTCATAGGAGGAGGCGTCTGGAATACATCATGACCTAAATGTACATTTTGAAGTGAGGAGTCAAGGTATATATGTGAGTTTGAAAAAAACAACTAGTAAATCTAATGAAAAATGTAGATTTCTAATCAGTAAGACCAATGAAGTTTGTAACCTGTTAAGTTAAGGATTATTTTTCCTACAGGAGCTATACTAGTACTAGCCTCACCGCGATGTCTATGAGGAGTTGTTTGAGCACACAAAAAATCCTATAAGAACACATACATTTTTTAGTTCATGACATAAAAGAGTATAAAATATAAAACTTTATTGAACTTTTTTTATAACTAAAGATTCAATACTGCTTACTTCCAAATTACATGCTTGCAGCATCAATAAATATTTCCTCGCTATCATCTCCTCACTTGGATCTGGATCAAGAAAAATGCCAAGAATTTCTGAACTGGTTCTTTTTAATTTCTTCTTGACTGTCCACACGGGGTTAGGGATATTTGGGATGGCATCATCCATATCTGACACTATGGGTGTTGTTGTTGTAGGTGATTTTCCCTTTCCCTAAACATCAATTTGTGATAGGAATATTAGTAAAATTATGAGAATAACTCCAAAACCCTAAAGAAAAGAACATAATAATATAAAAAATTTCTTTTATATTATTTATACAATTACAATAAGGTTTACCTTTGCTGAAGAATGGGTGGGGGTAAAATCCCCACCTCTGTCATCACGTGGTGGATCCATGTCATCCTGTGACAAAGATTAAATATAAAAAATTTAGTGAAATGAAAGCAATAGACTTAACAAAAAAAATTGATTAATAAAATGGTATATTGGAGTCATAAATTTGAGGTTAGTTTAAATGGTATATAGTACTTACCACCCCCATTATAGTGTCTTTTTTGTATCCATGCAATTCAAATGGTAATCTATTAGCAGTTCTTTCCCTACACTTATTAATTTTATCGCACATACAAAAACATGATTCCCCTCACGTGCCTCAAATATGAAATTGGGACTCTTATTAGTTGACCCAGGTTGCGTACTATTTACAAAACCTACAATATTCCCTATTGCTTTTGGCCTTCCATCAATGTACATAGAAAATCCTTTACTTTGATCATTTTCTTTCCATTGTATATAATTCGTTGATAATGCATACCTACGCATACTTTTTTTATATCAAACAATCCGCATCCAATTATTGTAATTGTAACAAGTTCTGACAAACTCCATCAATTCAACAACTTTGGTGTAACATGCCTTTATGTCATCCATTGAAAATAGGCCCAAACCATGTAATGACGATGGAGCTATACGATATATCCTCTCATTAACACAAAATATAGTGTTAATTGGAGGTAGTTCCTTGGGTACCCACTCTTTCAGAAGATGTGTGTACCTCAAGGGCACCTCAATATAATCTATGGTATCATCATCATAGAACATGATCTGATGACACATTGTTCCATTAGTATGCAATAGGAAAACAATTTTTGAACCATCAGTAACACCTATACCGAAAGACAGGCTTTTAGTACAAATTGAAAGTACAGATAACAAAGATCATCAAAAAGTGTTAAGTTCAAGAGAAACCTGACAAGATAGATTGCAAGAGAAACCTGACATAGTTTGCATAGTTCAACCCGAAGATGTTGAAGTATAAACTAAAAGAGCAGAAATAGAGAAACCCGACAGAGCAAGGGAACCCAATAGACAGTTCACAGAAGGAACAATGACAGAAAGACAACAAAGAACCCTGAGCATCAGTCACCGAAAGTTAGTTATAACCAGAGAAATGTGGATCTGACTGATTGAAAACATGCAAACTAGGAGATCAAGGTCATGTTGTAAACCTTTTATCATAGAGTTATATTTGTAATATGTGAAACTTAATTAGGTTAATCTATTGTATAAATAGATGTGTAATCATTCATTTCAAATGGATGTGAGGATGATAGTAGCCAAGGAGAACATCTATGGATTAGACTAAGAGTTTCAAGCAAGAACAACAAAAGATGAATTAGGTTATCAAGAACCAGATTCAAGGCTACCAAGCAACAAAGGTATTAATCAATCACATTAGGTGATACATTGTACATGTGAATTTAATGGATCTGTAAATCAGAAATTGTAGATGACATACACTCAGGTCACTGAATATTTTTGTCTACATTCTAAAAAGTGTAGAAAATAGAAGAAATCCTTTCAAGAAAGGTGGATTTAAAAATCCTTTGTAAATATCTTAACTGAGTGCACACTAAATAGTGTTTCTAAATCTCTTAGAATAGTAGACCTTAACCAATCTCTACATAATACTCCTAACAGGGCATATCATCATAAGTGATCAAATTGTAAGTCTTAACCGGTCCCTTCCTTTCTACAGATACTGAAGCTTTGTGGGTTTCATCCCCACCATAGTTTTTACCTTCTAACAGGGGTTTTCTACGTTACCAAATCTTGTGTCATGTGTCTATACATTTCATGAATGTTTCTATGAATGTTTTACATGCTTATTGAATTATGAATTGATATAACATACACAAATATAGAATAACAAATATGAATGGTAATAAAATTGATTACTAAAAGGATAAAGGTTAATTGATAAAAAAATTGAGGGTACTGATTCACCCCTCCCCTCTCAATACACCATTCCATTATTTCCAACAATTGGTATCAGAGCTAGATTTCTTAATTGGAAAAGTTTAAAGACTTAAGAGAAAAAATTATACAACGAAAAGGTACAAGCTAGACAAGAGTATTGAGAATAAGAAGCTAGAAATATAGATCTTCTATGAACAATATAAAGAAGCTAGAATAAAGATGAGACAATTTTTGGATGAAATAAATATTATGGCATCTCGCTGTAATGAAACCGACTATCATGAAGAGGAGATACCTGATCTATTATAGTCATCACAATCTGCATCTAGAAAAGCATCAGACACATCTGAAGAAAGCATCACAAGTCTGAATGAAATCATTCAACATATGGCTAGACAAGTGAAATATCTACAAATCGGTCAAGAGACACAGCTAGAAAGAATGATTGATGTCATGAATAATGCTAGATAAACTAAGCAAGAAAGAACACTAGCTATTGATGACAAGAGGAAGATTACTAAAAAGATACAAGAGAAAGAGTCATAAATACAAAGACTTACAAAACATCATAATGAGATCACCAATCAGATTATTCTTATGAGTCATGAGGAAAACCAAATGAACATAGAACTCATTGAAAAAATAGAAGCTATCGGTGAGCTAAGAGAAGAAAATGAAAAATGGAATCATAAAGTGAGAATTCAGAAACAACATAATGACATGATCAAGAGAGCTGAAGAAAACACAAAAAAGATGGATGATTTTCTCGATGGACAAAGAAGAGTCAACAATAATACTGGACTAGGGTATACCAAAAATGAAGAATCACCATACCAAGATGATCCAAAGAATGTCTACACAAATCCAAGACCAATAAGGTAGTCATGCAATCACTATGGAAAACCAGGCCACACATCAAATGTTTGTAGGAGAAAAATAAAAGGTATTCCTAAATCCATACCTTCATTCATAGGAATTTGTTATATAACAAGAAAGGATATAAAGCATACGAATGTAAATCTAAGGTGAAACAATCAAAGAAGGAAACCTACATGGACAAATATTGTCCTACTTGCAAAATAAATGGGCACACATCTCTTGAATGCGGGAAGAAGAAAATGCAAGCATGGAATCCTAAAGAAAATGAAACTACCTATCAACCAAAAAGAGTCGGTAACTCGTATGTTTGGTATTACAACACTTGGGAAAACTGCATAGCATGTGGAAGATTTGGACACATAGCTGCAAATTGCATGAGACAATGGATGAGAAAGTCTAGGAGAAAGACTAACCCTGGAATGGCATGTCTACACTGTCATAAAGTTGGTCATCTAAGAAAGGACTACAGAGACCAAGTGACAGAGACAAGAACCTTTGTGAATGGAAGCACCATTAAAGACATCAGGAAGATGAGAAACAAAATGTAAAGGAAAGCTACAAACACTGATCAAGCTGGACCAAGCAATGCGAATGGTGACACCATATCCAATGGCTCTGGTGACATCACCACCCCTACCTAATTAGAACAAGTAAGTATGGAACTACATTATACCAAATTATATTTTGCATCATTTCCATTATACATTGATGAAATGCCAAACTAGCATGATTGAAGATGCACTATGGTATTACCTGTTATGATTTTGTGAATTCAATCTCATCGGTCAATGCTTACCAAAAGTCATCAGTATACATACAAAGCTAAGTTGTCTATACTTACCGAGCATCATCGGTTAACACATAAAAAGCTAATTTGCTAGTGTAAACTGAGCTCCGTCAGTAATAATGCAAAAAGACAATGTTGTCTTTGCAATATACCAAGATCCATTGGTAAATAGTCAAATGAGTTGACACCTGGCCCGAGTATTGCATTCTCACTGATAATGAAGTATGTATGCTACCTAATGACTCTGTCTTCAAACACCAAGAAGTGGGTGAGCATTTATGACATGACTTAGGGGGAAAAGTCTATAAATAGTTGACAGAAGAGCTCATTATTCACAAAGCAATTTAAGCAAAGACGCAGAGCATAACTAGAGCATGAAGCAACTAGATTACAGAGATACTTCAAACCTATTCACAACACTCAGAAAGATTCTCAGCAGTCACAGAAGGTTGAAGTAAGTAACAAAATTCACCAAGAACTCAGTTTTATTTTATGGGAAAAAGCCCTAATTTCTGAAATGATGGAAACTACTTCATGAACCTCCAAGATCAAGAATTCAAAGGAGAAAAAGGCTAATCTAATAAAGAATACCACTTGTGAAGAACCTCATTACAAGATCTCTCTCAAGGTTTCTTCACAACCGACAACGCTAGTGCATTCTCCAGTATACCAGCTAGGGTTTTTCTTGTTGAGGACGTTCAAGCATATATTCACTACCAGATTGTAGAAATAGGAGATCTTGAGGTTGAGAAAGCTTATAAAAATCTTTGCAAAGATGGTGGAACAATCAAAGAAGAACATAAGCACATTGAAGTGAAAGGGCTCACAAATGCCCTATTATTCCCAAAGGAATTCAAGATCGAATGGATTCGGTTAGTACTCAAAAGAGTACATGACTGAAAGATATGGCTGGATGATCCAAAACCGATAACCAGTGATGTTATACATACTATTACCGGTTATCCTATAACCGATAAAGCAAAGGCACTAAAGCACCCCCCTCGTACTGACATTGAAAATAACACAAGAGCAGCATGGGATGGAAGAGGATTAAAGGTATCCACCATCACCGATGATGAAATGAAATTAGGAGCATGTGTCTTAGGATACAAATTCTTTCAGGGTAGCAGGATGAACAGTATTGCATCCAGAGTAGTGGATACAACACACAAAATTGTTAAGAAGGGACTGCAGTTAGATTTATCTAAACTTCTACTAAGGAAATTAGATGAGAACATGAGGACAATCAAGACTGTAAAGTCTAACTCATGTAAGATTGGTTCACTCATTATATGCATATTTTTCTATTTTCAAGAATCCTTCCCATCTATCGGTAATGTCAAATGGAATACTACCCGACCAGTGACCACACAGATTAGTGAGTTCATAAAATCACTAGGAGATAATTTTGAATCAGTCATGGATGAATACTTCAATGGATTCAAAGATAGAATGCAGAAGAGGATGAGGATACCAAAACAACTGGTAGAAAAGTACAAGGCTAACATTTGTTTCATGGTGGACACTGATTATACCTATATCAAGCCAGTTGTACCGAGGACAGTATGGTTGGCACCACTTGACTACGAGGTTAACATAGATCAAACCACCAATGTCATTAAAGCATTGATAAATGAACCATTGGACAAGTCACAACTTAACTTTGGAGCTTATGAGGAAGCCAAGGAAAGGATAAAATTTGGCTTAGTTGTGAATAAAATTGATAGAAAGAAAGAGAAAATGGTTTAGACTTTGAAGAAAAAGTTGTCATTAAATGAAGAGGAAAAAGAATAGACAAAAGAAATCGAGGGTCAGTCACCCGTCGGTGAAGCTGAGAAGTTGAGTGACTCAAAATCCATAAAGTGTGATGCACCATCCCAAAAGGAGCCTAGAACAGTTATTGCATAGAGGAAAATGAGTCAAACTGATAAGGTAGACTCGCCACCTATCAAGAAAGGGAAAGTAAGGATGTATAAAAGGAAGCCTCAAACAGGGAAAAAATCACCAACAAAAAGAAGAAAGTTCATCAGAACTAAGGAAGACATAGAGGACACTCAAAAGGATGAACAATCTATGAAGAACATACTTCCTTCTACAATTTATGAGGTATGTGCAGCTACCATCAAGTCAGGTCAAATCACAGACCCTAAGATTAGGAAATGACTAGCATTGGATCCCGAGGATCAAAATAAGATAGAGGAGGAAATTATCACAATGATGAGCATATTGAAATATGTTCCAATATAGTTTGAAGACAAAATTCCTAAAGAAATTCTAGAGAAACTCTCAGCTAGGTGTACATATGCTCTAAAGGAAGAGGAACAAATAAGGGAAAGAGTCCTAGTTTCAGTCATCCCACCTGAATCTAAGATGGAAGAGATTAAAGAAATGATGAAGAAACATTCCAACAGGTTCTCACCAAAATTAAGAGCCTACCAAGTGCTAAAGGTACATCTAATTGAGCTAGACATAAAAAGTGAGGATGAATGGAGAAAGATACTGGATGTACCTAAAAAGGACACAAGTCCTGAGCCATAAACATCTCTTACCGACAAGCCACACAATGAAGAAGATCAGGCTAAATCGAGCCCCGAACATATTCTTATAACTGATGAGAATGTTAATGAAGAAGCATTGAACACAAAATCTAAGAAGGATATGGAGACTGCAGATAAAACATGGCCCAATAATACTATCATTGATATTACTGGAGGAGATCCTGTAGATGAGGTACAGAAAGATGAAGATGTCACTGTTGTCCCAACCTAAACTAACGAACAAGACACAACTACAGATGTTGCACAGGTGAATATACCAGGCCAAATGCCACTGTTAATACAAGATATTAATATAATCTCACAAAAGGAAAACTCACCCAAGCATGATACAAGCATACCCGAAGATAAGGGTAATGATGAAGAGAAAGATACAACTGATGAACAAAATGTCATAGATGGGGAACAAAAAGAAATAGATGAAGGGGAGAAAGAAAAAGGTGAAGAAAATAAGAAATAAGATGATACTCCTAAGGATACCAAAGGAGATGTTCCAGATAAACCAAAAGTTGATGTGGAGACATCCACTCCCAATCGACAGGCAGATACCGAGCAGCAGGAAAAAGACACAACACCACAAAAGTCTTTGTAAAGCACATATGACCAAGGAAAGGATCTTTCTTTGGTGCTACATTCATGTGCATCCCACAAGAAGAAGAAGAAGAAGAAGAGGACCAAGAAGAACAAACTGTAGGTAACACTTGATGAAATCATTGAGATACCGAAGTGTGATCCTTCTACATTGGATTTTGAATCTCTCCAAGAGTATGGGGAAATATGTCAAAGGAAAGCTATGCAAGAAAAGCTAAGGAAAGAGCACAAAGAATCCCTAGTGTTAGAAACTAAAAGGGATATATTGACACAAATTGTGCCTGACAAAGATGTTGATCAAGATGCCCCCATCCTTGATCAACTTTCCGTTCTAACTGAGGCCATCACATCTCAGAATATGGATGCAGAAAAAGCAATTGAAGAACGAGCAAAACAAAAATATCAAAATAAATTGACAGAAAAGATCAGCCAAGAAGTGGAAGTGAACAAGGTAAAGCTCTCAAAACTTGCAAATGAATTAGATCCAATAATTTCTGAAGCTATTTCCTTAATACAAAAGTTGTGCACTTTAGAGAAATTCAGTAAGGAAAATAGTGATAAGATTACACAAATAGATTTTGATCTAAATACAAGTGCACACAGTCTAACCACAAATGACAATGCAATCAAGATGCATTTGGAAAAGATTATCAAATATAGACAGTTGAGACAGGAAATTCTAGAGGCAAAAATCTAAGTTTAGAGATGAGGTTACCGAGCTACAGGCTCTAATGCTATCAAATCTTACACTTCTACAATAGCACATGATTTTGGCAAGACTGTTAAATACCACCCTAGAGATGTCTGTAGCAGACAACATCTATGATATGCATACCTGAATCACACTAGAGCAAATGGCTCTTGAACACCTAAAGGAGAAATGGGAGAAACTAATGGAAGACATGAAGAATTCCCATTCCCATATTTTTTATAAGTTGTAAGTATACACCTTTTCCCTTAGTATCAAAAAAGGGGGGAAATAATATGTAATGAACAATAGTAAAAATGGGAAGATGATATAATACAAAGGGGAAAATGATATGAAGATAAGGTGAAAAGGGAGTATAGTATAAAGGAAATTATACATGTATATACATATACTATACTGACATATACATAGGGGGAGTCATAAATGACAAGGTAAACACATGGTGTACATACTACACAGTTTAGTATTTTGCACATATTAGTTTTTGATACTAATGTCAAAGGGGGAGATTGATGAAACATTTTTCCATTAGTATGCAAAGGGAAAATAGTTTTTGAACCATCAATAACACCTACACCAAAAAACAAGCTTTCAGTACAAACCAAAAGTACAGATAACAAAGATCACCAAAAAGTGTTAAGTTAAAGAAAAACCTGACAAGATAGATCACAAGAGAAACCCGACATAGTTTTCATAGTTCAACCTAAAGATGTTGAAGTATAAACTAACAGAGCAAAAATAGAGGAACCCAAAAAAGAAAGGGAACTTGACAAACAGTTCACAGAAGGAACACCAACAAAAAGACAACAGAGCAACCTGAGCATCAGTCACCAAAAGTCAATTATAACCCGAGAAATGTGGATCTGACTTCCACGTTAGATAAAACACTTATGTTTTATATTTAGCATTTTGATTTGATTTAAAACCATTTCTTCAGGGACAATCAATGTAATTGTAATTGTTTTAATCAGTCTAACTGATTGAAAACATGCAAACTAGGAGATCAAGGTCAGGTTGTAAACCTTTGATCATAGAGTTATATTTGTAATACGTGAAACTTAATTAGGTCAATCTATTGTATAAATAGATGTGTAATCATTCATTTCAAATGGATGTGAGGATGATAGTAGCTAAGGATCACATCTATGGATCAAACTAAGAGTTTCAAGCAAGAACAACAAAATATGAAGTAGGTTATCAAGAACCAGGTTCAAGGCTACCGAGCAACAAACGTATTAATAAATCATATTAGGTGAGACATTGTACATGTGAATTTAATGGATGTGTAAATCAGAAATTGTAGATTGCATACACTAGGTCACTGAATATTTTTGTCTACATTCTAACAAGTGTAGCAAATAGAAGAAATCCTTTCAAGAAAGGTGGATTTAACAATCCTTTGTAAATCTCTTAATCGAGTGCACACAAAATAGTGTTGCTAAAGCTCTTAACATAGTAGACCTTAACCAGTCTCTACATAATACTCCTAACAGGGTAGATCATCAGAAGTGATCAAATTGTAAGCCTTAATCGGTCCCTTTCATTCTGCATATAGTGAAGCTTTGTGGGTTTCATCCCCACCACAGTTTTTACCTTGTAATAAGGGTTTTTTGCATTACCAAATCTTGTGTCATGTGTCTATACATTTCATGAATGTTTTACATGCTTATTGAATTATGAATTGATATAACATACACAAAGATAGAATTGCAGATATGAATGGTAATACAATTGATTACTAAAAGGATAAAGGTTAATTGATAAAAGTTTTGAGGATACTGATTCACCCCTCCACTCTCAGTACACCATTCCATTATTTCTACCATGACCCCCCCTCAGCAAGGAAAAATTGCATGCGTTTATTGAATTTTCTTCTAAGCTTTTGACCTCTGGTTAATTTCCCTATTTTAGGCCTACTACATGTCTAAATTTTGTCTTCTATTCCCACATTTCCCTGACTCGAGGAAGATAGACCTAACAAGTACATATTAGGTGGTTCCTGCAGGCAGTCCATCAAATGACAGATATAGTTGGTAAGGAGCAAGATATTTTTCTAAATGAGGGTAATGTTAATGTAATATACGGGGTGTATTGACTTATACCTACCAATCCATGTCACTATGCAGGATCCTCGTAAAAGGGGTTAAATTTCTTGCATATGTGAATCATTTATCTTAAGTTAGCCAAAAATTACATGATACCTATGCTACAAATTACATATAAGACAACATGAACAATATGCATTCATCATCATCATTGTATATTTTTTAATTCCTTAGCTTTACTTTATGTGTGCTATGCAGAATTGTCAACAAAAGGGGTGATGATGTCTGTAGTCAATTGCCTATTTCCACAAAGGGTTACAATCACACAAAATATATGCATGTAATCAGCACCAACAATTGAGCATCATAAGAAATACATTGGTAATTTTTTAAACAATAAATAGATTAAATATACGAGTAACAACTAAAACACATGTATCATAAATCAGATATGTTGTAATCATTAGAAATGAACACATTAATTTAACTGTACCATGGCATTAGAGATTAATACATAATAAATTAATTATGAAAACATATAAGTCAAATAAATTTGTATGAATAGATCAATATTACCATCATCATCATGACCATCATTATCATCATCATCCTCAACATGATCATCATCATCATCATCATCACCACTAGCACCACCATCATCACCATCATCATCATCATCACCATCATCATCACTATCTCCACCACCACCACCACCACCACCACCACCATCATCATCATCACCACCACCATCATCATCTTCTTCATCATCATCATCATCTTCTTCTTCTTCTTCTTCATCATCTTCAGTTTCTTCTTCTTCCATCACATTATACTTTACTGGCCTTCCTCTTGGATCATGTCTAACAACAAATGACCAACTCGATTTTTGTGGAACCTCTATGTAAAACACTTGCTCACATTGGCTTGGAAGAACATAGGGATCATCTCCAACTGGTTTAAATGACCTTGTATTAATCATTGTAAATACATTATCATGTTGAATAACACTTCTATCAGGATCATTTTAATTCAGTCATAGCTTGTACTATTTGACAATGAATAGAACTAATTTGAAGGATTCAAAGTTGCACTCAAGTATATCATCCAAAATGCCATAGTATTGGTTTTGAGATTTTTTGAGGATGCATTTTGTTTCTAGATGAAATATTAGTGACTTTGAAGACTGCACTTATCCTAAAATCACAAGTTTTCTTTGTGTCGTCCAACTCTTTTATGCAAAACTTATGGCCATGGTACTACATAGCTTTATGGTGCTTGACCTGCAATTTTTCAAACATGTGAAAATCATTTGCATCGTGAGTTGATATTAAACATATGGGTCATGATTAATAAATTTATACTTACATGTCTACCTCTTAAACCTTTTTATAGATCAATTGCCATTGGCGTAACATTGGAATCTCCATTATGATGAGCTTATTTAACCAATGAAGCAACACCTTCCCTTGTTAATGAGTGACCATTTTGTTGACATAGTTCAATCCATACCATCATCCAATCAAGATTGTTCACAATATACAAATGTAGTGCATCCCACTCTTGACCAATTGTATAAAAAAAGACCACTTACAAACAACTTCAATTGAAGATTTATAAGAATTAATTAAGTACAATAACATCTTATAATTACCTCTCAGTTTTCTCAATCTACCTTTCCCCATAAAGTACTCCCCTTCAAATTTGTTAATGGCACTGGGGTCCCAAATGAGATATTCACTAATGTACACCATGGTCTAGTATACCATATATCCCTCCACCATAGAACCCTGAGGATGCACTCTTTGTTGAACCAAACCTTTCAAAAATTTTAGGTGCCTCTCAACCATCCACATTGACCTAGTTTGTACAGGTCCACACAATTCAATCTCCTCAACTTGATGTATGAGGTAGTGTTCTTGTGCATTGAAAAAAGTAGAAGGTAAACACTTTTGCATTCCACACATAAGATGAGGAATTTTTCTCTTCCAAAATTGTATATCTTTTTTATTGATTTCTTTCGATGACAACCACCTAGAAGCGATTCAACACACAAAAACATATAAATGAGACATTACAAAAAATATACAATATATTAATGAAAAAGTAGAACAAGTCACAAATATAATATCTATACATCAAATCTAACAAATAACACTTCTAACCTCGTGTATTTTTCATGATCATATATAACTTGTTTGACATTGTTGTCAAAGTGGTGTGGGAGAGATAGAGGTAGAATGTACTACAATAAATATAAAATGATCATTTAAATATTTTAGAGAATAATATAATGAAAACTACATACAATATACAAATATATAGATAATACAAAATAACATGAATTACCTTAATAAAGGTATGCCAATCATGTGTTTTCATCCCTGGCCCAAATTCACTTTTCTTTAATATGAGATTGTTTATGTTCGCAACAAACCCTGTGGGAAATCAAAATTTTTGTATGAATTTTTTTATAGCATTGCTTTGCTGCTCCGATAATAACCAAGGGAACTTATATCAATATAGTCTCCATTGTTATTTGATCAAATGACATTTTTCAATGCATGGTTGGAATCTTCAATGTCACTACAAATTTTAACATTTTTTCTTTATCACGCCTTCTGTCCAATAATTTCCATAATGTCTCTATTACATTCTTTCCAATATGCATAGCATCAAAAAAATACATGATTGGGAGGTGCCCGTAGTACGCCAACCTGCTAAATTGTCTAGGATAACTTTTTAGTCCTTTTAGAAGTTGGTCATTGACTCCTTAACAACGTCCTTCACGACCATCAATTACATCATCAGTAAACAAAAGACAATATCAAAATATAAATTTCAAACAAAAACCATCAAATTGAATGACATGACCTCGTTGATTTATTCTATTGTATTCCAACTTCCATAGGTGAGGTTTCATTCTTCGTGGCTTTGATGCAGTCTTTTCTTTCCCATTGAAAAGATGTTTTTCGATAATTCAATACTCATGGTTTATATGGAGAAAGTGCCTCTACTCATCGAACACCTACTTTCCTAAACTTTTTGAATGATGAGATTTCATCTTTGGACCACAAACTGGACATGCAAATTTTTCCTTTTTCTGAAGACCTACAAGATCATGTATAATTGGATTGAATATGTTGATTTTGATAATATCAATTATCATGCACAAACTTAGAAATACAACAAATATGTGTTAGCACTATAACATACCAAAAAAGAGGTGTTAACAAGAGAACATACCACAAAAATGTGTTAGCCCAAGGGCATCATGTATTGTACATACAAGCATTGCATAGAATTGAAAGTGTCTTTGTCCTATTGGTCTAGAGATGTCATACATAGTGACCCCATTCCATAAATCCAACAACTCATTGATAAGGGGCTCAATATATACATTCATATATTTAACTTGGTACTCACTTGGTTGAATGAACAGAAACATTACATAATTATTGTTATTTTGATGTGGTATTTATGAATAAATTTAGATGACTATTGAATGAAAAAATACCTGGAAAAATCATTGCCAACATTATGTTCTCCCTCTTTATGGACATCCAAGGAGGAATGTTATTGTTGATAACAAAAATAGGCCACACTGAGTAAACAGATCTCATCTCTCCAAATGGATTGACACCGTCCGCTGCCAATGAAAGCTTGAGATTATGAGGTTCTTCTTTAAAGTGTGGCCAAGTTTCCTCTATGTCCTTAAATGAAAAACCATCCACAAGCATTCACATAATGTCATCTCGACTTCTATTGCATGCATGGTAATCCATATATTGTGCCAAGGTAGTGCTCCTGAATAATCGTTGCAGACATGGAATAATGGGAATATACTGGAGAACCTTGCGAAGCACATTTTTTGTTATTTGATATGTTTGATATCTACTGATATGATAATCAGGGCATTCTGTTGAAAATTTATGTTGTTTATGATATATAATATGATCATTAGGACATGCATGTATTGTTTGATACTCCATCCCAATATCTTTCATAATGGCATATAGTTCTGAGTACGAGTGAGGTAGAATGTTTGATGGTGCTAACAAACACTCACTTATCAACCTACAACAAAAGATATAATTAGCATACATGATTCACCCTCTATTAAAAATAAGGAAATTATGACTAAAATAGGTGAAAAAGATAACATATATGACATACCTTAACATTCATGACATTGCTACGTTGGATAAACTATTCAAAACCTTGAATTTCACCAACAAAAATACAACATAGAGATGATTTTTTTGGGAGCCTTTGTATAGGGGCTCATATTCCTTCTCAAGTATAGGTAAATCAAGGTCATCTTCATCATCGTGATCAGCTACGCCAGTACTATCATCTTCAATCATATTCTCTAGCACATGATCAGCTACAACAATACCATCATCTTCAATTGTGTTCTCTGTCGCAGGATCATCTTCTTCAATTGAATCATTATCTTCTCCTTGGATATTCACACCTCCATGTTCCTCCACTTGGAAATTCACATTCTCTAGATTGTTATGATCCACAACATGTAACCCAGGGTGGTCAACCTATATCAAAATGATGACATTAAATTAATCATGACCATGATCTCATCATCAATTGATTTCTTATGTATATAAATTGGCAAAACAATATATTGAAATACTTACCAATGGACAAAAATTGTGCCCCCCTTCAATGTGACCATGCTCTCTACAATGTTTCTCATCTTTTTTGAATAGAATTCTTTGAGTCTTTAAGCCCTTGCAATTTTTGCAGGGACAATAAAATTTTCCATCATCTTTTCTTTTAAAATTAGCCCACAATCTAGCAATTTTCTCCTTATTTTTTTCTAGGTTCATATTGTCAAACATGGTCTTTCTTCACTGGAAAATATTAGGGCTATAATTATACCAAAAACTTGTCTCCCATACTTTGAATTAAGATATTAACGTTGTAATCCATCAAATATAAACATAGTAGCATTAGTACTATCTTGTATAAAATAAAACGTAAATCCATTAAATAGATGTTGACTGCAAAGCATTGTACATTTAATCTAATCATGATTCATATTTGATATGGATTCTATTCATATTTGACAGGAATGCTAAGAAAATAAAATATAAATATAAATATAAAATATCCACTTCGACATTGTTGGAGATAAAGTGGGTGTCCTGAGAAAGGTTTGGTGGTGAATATCCACATAAGTCAGACATAAGACAACTAGGAGTGTCAATTTGAGGGCATTGTGTAATTACAAATCACCAATTGCCACTTGTGGCTAGAGATTACAAAGAACCCTAGAAAAATCCCACAACTTGGAAATAAGCACTAATAATAGGGATATTAGGTTAAGAAATCCCTAAAACCACAGTTAGCATTTAAGAAATCCCTAAAACCATAAATTCCATTATCAAATCACCTTCATATTCATCAATCCATCATTAGGACAAACATCCAATCAACAAAACATTATCTTTATTAAGGCATGATTAACCTTTGGTGGTAGATCACAATTCATACACCAATTAGGTCTCTAGGCTCATTAGGCCTTACCATTTCTTAGAACTTACTAAAATTAGTAAAATTGTAGACTCTTAAATGTGTAGACACTTCAAATTTTAGACCCTTAAGTTTGTAGACACTTTAAATTGTAGACCCTTAAATTTGTAGACACTTAGCATTGTAGACTCTAATTGGTGGAGTCAGCCCTTGATCCCATCTTGAAGTAGGCTCATCATCAACGATTGCAATAGATCAAGAATTAGATTAGTCAAGACATTTACCAGAGCAATATTTGGAGGTAGACCCTTCATCTAGAGCATGACAAGTAGCATCAAATCCAAGTGATTGATTTTTAAAAATGTTATTATGCATAGTTTGTTTAGTTTATAGTTTTGTTTATAGTTTACATAAATATTATCATGACAATTGATAGTGATCTAAGATATTAATCCTAGGTTTTTTTTTACTAAATCTTTGAATTCTTATGATGGACTTCAAATAATTTGAGATATGGTTGTTGATATTTGAAAATTTTCTCTTGGTTGCTTATGCTTAGACTGAGAAACAGGGAACATGGAAAAATTAGGCGATGACTAAACCCTACTATTTCATTTCTCTTTTTTGTAATTACAAATATTTATACTTAATAATAAAGAAATCCCTTGGCTGTGGCCCCTTATTTATAAAAAAAATCAATGGAAAAAATATCTCTTAAGACAATGGGAGAAAAAATAGTAGTTCCTCTTATTTCTTAGGATACAATTCTAATCTATCTTGTAGAAAAAATTTCCTTGTCCCATGAGATTTCCTACTTTATAAAAATACATCTTGAAGCTCAATTCATAGGACTATTCCTTGGACACTCTTTAAAACCCTCAATCCATAGGACTATTCCTTGGAAACTATTAGTCCCTAATCCCTGTTCAACCAAGAAACTTCTTATTATCCTTTCCACAACTCAACAACATTAGTTCTAATCATCTTAACCCTAATCTCTACCTTTTGGAAAATCTACATTAATCATGACAATTACACCAAACTGATCATGGCTTCCAATCATAACTTATTTTCTATCAAACAACCATAGCTTCATACTTCATCTTAACATTATTGTAAGGGAGGATTGAATCATACTATGGTTTACACGTCAACAACCACCAGAAGATAGTTGTATACTTTTTCATATATGCAATGAATGGTTATTTTCAATGTCAATCAATAAAATATCTAAAGAACTACTCAATGCTATAGGAGTTGGTAATTGTTAAATGATGCCAAATATTGCCACATATAATTAGAGAGTCCCAAAATTATATTTATAGTGACAATTCATCGATGACCCATCAGATGAATTAAACCAAAAAGGAGGCAGCATCAAACATAAGACCTATATCATCCAATCAGCAATTGGGGGGAGTTTAGGACACACATTGAATCAACACTTCCATAGGCAGTCACCCTCAGTAACATGCGGTAAGCATTTTATTAGGAAAAATTAACCATCAAATGAGACAAACTCAACAACTAGTTAGTCATAGTCTAATCAGTAATTCTGAGACATTCAGTGACTATATTGTCAAACAGAAAATATCATTCCCAGTAGATAAAACCCCAATAAGAATTAGAAGTTGCAGCATACAACCTATTACCTCATCAATTAAATACAATCAAGATCTCTACATTTTTGTAATATCCAGTTTCCAAAGAAGATAAACAACAATAGCAATAGAAGGTTAGAGAGAAAGTCTTAAATGAATCTCTAATCTATCAAAAGGCCAGAATAGAGTTATCAATTGAAGTAATCAGAAGCAATTGAACAAACAAGGTAGCAAGTCAGATCAGAACTTAGTTCTTAGTAACTAAGTGGAAGAATCCTCATTTTCCATTAAAGGTACATCAATAAATAAGGATAAAATTAAGGACATTTTGAGATTAAATTTTATAAAGGAAATCAAGG
>MU223068.1:1538233-1549626 GCA_018584345.1 Thuja plicata | reverse complement strand
ACCAAGATTCTATATAGAATTCAAGATTCAAGATTCTACACCACACCAATAAAATTCATAACATTAAAAAATCATTGTACTACTTGTTCAAAGACAAATCATCTAGATCAATGTACACAAGTATTTTTTTAAACTACCCAATAGCTTTCAAATAAGTTATCCAAACAATGACATATTCAATTTAAGAAGAGTA
The DNA here is from genome assembly GCA_018584345.1 of Thuja plicata. Taxonomy (NCBI): domain Eukaryota; kingdom Viridiplantae; phylum Streptophyta; class Pinopsida; order Cupressales; family Cupressaceae; genus Thuja; species Thuja plicata. Next base: position 1,549,433 of record MU223068.1, on the reverse strand, counting down.
TACCATCAATTAACCTCAACAAAAAATTTACGATCTCCATAAATTCCTTCAAATAACTTGCATCAATATCTATCAAAACATTAAAGAAGCAAAAAAATTTCCCCTTATTTTCAATACATTCAAAATATATAGCTAAATACCAAGTGACCATCCTTGTAATAATGGTCTCTTGAAGATGACCATTTTGAAAAGAAACTTGTGAGTCATTTAAAACATAAAGACATGGCCCTCCAAAACCTATAGCTTTTGTTTCCAAATATGGAAGTATACCTTCGCATGCTCACTAATTTCAACATTGAATGAAATTGTCAATCGTTGCTTAGTTGTTCTTGGAATCCATGGATGTAAACCTCTATATACTTGTAACTGTCTCCACAACCTCTTGTGGCTATTATGATAGTGAAATTTTCTATGACAAAGAATTTTTTGCATTATTCTATATTTTTGTTCATGATTTTGATCATTGAAATTATAACCATCGTTTCACATCATGACTATTTCTTTGGATGTTGTTGATCATTACTTTAGGTTTTGCAGTTAATTGTTTAGTGCTAAAAGATCTGACTGTTATGAGGGCTCTTATCAATGTTCTAGGATAGTCATGTTATTGTGTGTTTGATGTCATATCACTCTTGAAAATATGCTCTATTCACATTATTTGCTTCTCTATTTGTCATGGCAATGTCTTGTATCTTTCTCTTGATTTATATTTCTTTGTGTTCACAAGACTTTAGCATCTCTATCCTTGTCTTTTGATATCACCACATTTTTGTGAAACCATTGTCCATTACCATTCAAGATCACTATTTATAATCTTGGACTGCAATATCTTAGATGTGTGCTATCATTGGAAAAAACATTCCTCTCTCTGTTAAGCATTTTCACATTCCTCTTGACGATCTACTATTACTCTTTCAACTTCATGTGTCTTTATCAACAATTATTTGGATAATATTGTGACTGAATTTACACTACTATAGATCTTTTACTCTATATTTCATTGATTCCTTCATTCCTAACTCCTTCTCTTAGCATTGTCTTATACATTGGATGTTATGGTGCTATGTTGTCTATTTTTCTATATATATTCATGGTTATTTCTGTAACTAATGAATATCACTGTTATAGCCCTTTGAAATCAGTATTTTGTCTTATTATTTTCTCCTATCTTAATCTACATCTATATGGAAATATGAAATGCTTTTATTTAAGCAAAGTCATTATGAAAAATAAGTACACCATGACTTCTTCCATCCTCTTTAACTCTATATCTTCTTGGAAACTATGCCCTATTTTCTTGTAAGCAAGAAATATGATAATGAGATTGCTCTTTCATCTATACTATAATACATAAAGTAACTTTATAAGGGATGAAACAACTTAGGTTACATGCACAATAACTAATAAGATATTAACAATAACAATAACTAAATTTGACTTCACAATGCTTGGAAAATAAATTTGAGTTCATAAGGCTTGGAAAAGAATACAATGGTCATCCAGCTCCATATTATTATTTAATGAAAAAAGTTTCTAAGGGAAGATAATTTGTTTATCGTTTCTATTAATATTAGGTTCGACAATTGTTTTCCTCATTCAAAAAGTTTTCATTCATAAACAATGATCCTTACGTTATATTAGGTTCGACAAAAATGATTTCCACGTACACTCAGATGAAACATTTATGGTAATCATAATTGAATTTGAATTGACAAGACTCAAAACTCAAAAATTAACCCATACCTTTCAGACTCTTGATGTTCAATCCCAGATGTTGAGGAATTCACTAATGGTGGATGCACACCAGTTCTTAGAGACAATCCAGTTACCAAGGGATTACATCAAATTGCAATTAAGAAACAACTGCCTCTTGGATCATAAAAAAAATAAAAATCTTAATCATCTCACATCTGACTATGCAGCACGAGGTTTATCCTACAATAGAATAGATTTAAGTCATATCATGAATGTACATTAAAACCACCTCTTCATAAGTTAATAAGTTGCAATCTTACTGATCTATCTGGTCATGACAACACTAGATATCATAGAGCCACAAATAGATGGAAACTTTCACCTATTTGAAAAATAAGTACACAATGACTTCTTCCATTCTCTTTAACTCTATATCTGCTTGGAAACTATGCCCTATTTTCTTGTAAGCAAGAAAAATGATAATGAGATTGCTCTTTCATCTATACTATAATGTATGAAGTAACTTTATAAGGGATGAAACAACTTAGGTTACATGCACAATAACTAATAAGATATTAATATTAGGTTCGATAATTTATTTATCTTTTCTATCAATATTAGGTTTGACAATTGTTTTCCTCATTCAAAAAGTTAGCATTCATAAGGCCCAAAGAAGAAAACAATGATCCTTATGTTATATTAGGTTTGACAATAATGATTTCCATGTACACTCAGATGAAACATTTATGGTAATCATAATTCAATTTGAATTTAAAAGACTCAGAACTCAAAAATTAATCCATACCAATGACGATCCATATGCATTTTGGGAAGGCAATATTATATTCTTTACGGTATACATTAACATACAATATTTTTATTAAATCCATTTTGTGTTTAGGGATAAACATTAGCAAGCCAAAAAAACCACACACACAAGAAAAGCATATTCGTTATATCATCAAAGATAATAATTATTAGCCACAAAAGAAAGAATTGGCAGTGCAAAGGAAAAGAAGTTACAATCAATATTTATATAAATAGAGATAGATGTGTTCTAACTTATTTAACAAAAGACACACTTCATCTTCTAGTAATTTGGATTGAGGGAGGGGGATAGTGGTTACACTTGCATGAGAGATAATTAAGATACCTTTTTGTCAATAGCTTGCACACTATTACCAACACCAATACTTGAAATATAGAAATCAAAATTGAGACCATAAGTATGGTGAAACTCTACAAAAAAAAAGATCATCAATATACTTTGAGCATGAAATCATTAATTCATGAAAATAACTTATAAATTTGTCAACTCGTGTATGCTTGGTAATTGGTACAATTATCTGCAGAGTTAAAATAATATATAATATATAATATATTAGCAAGCATAATGCAAGGGATTTTAGGATTCACGAGTTTCTGGTTTGGGCATTGATGTGGAACCATGAGCACAAGAAAATGCTTAGCAAAGTTGATATAATGGAGATATTTGAGGCATCCACCATTATTAAGGTATAGGCATGTGAATACAAACATCAAAATTTCTTCTCCTATGCTTAAAATGCTTCTTGCAAACGCCATGAAATGGAGGCTAAAGAAGTGAACTTCCAGCAATGAGATCATAGGAAAGTGCAAGGCTCACAAAAAGTAATAACCTTTGATTCTTTGAGGATAAGAAACATCCAAAAGAATAATATTGGACCACCCATTTCAAGAAACTCAAGTCATCCCAATAAAGGAACACCTTCACAAACTTATTTGAAAATATGCCTACTGGTTATCGCAGTTAGGGGGAGCGTACAGAAGATGGTCAAAAAATTGGAGATTCCTAGAGAATTATGGTTTAGGAAGCTCTTGAAGAAAAATATAGATATCTATGATGTATTTGAACTGTTTGATTAAATGCTTCAAAGGATGGTGTTCATTTTAACTGTTGCAGCCTTGAAATTAGTATGGACGAGCTTCAAAGCAAAATGGATTTTGCAAACATTGGGAGTGTGATGACTACATGATTTGTAGAGGTTGTATTTGGTGAAATATTCAATTTGTATATGGAGAAGCATGCACGATAACCGTATCCCCAATTTTCCTTGTGAAGAAGTTTCTTTCTTAACTATATTCGTTGTCATAAAATTCCAATTAACAATTTTGTCAAAACCTCTGTGTGCATGGATGCATCTTGAAATAAGGTTCCCAACCACAACCTAGAATGGGGAATCACATCTGACAATCCCACTTCATTATCACATCCAACACACAATACATCACTAACATAAGATTGTAAAGGACTGTGAACTCTACTTAGTCGATAGGTTTAAATAAAAGTAAAACCCCAAGGGAAGGAGAAATCCATACTACTCTTGGTGATTTCAATAATGCTAGAGCTAAAGTGATTACCTGGCTCAATAGATGCAATATTGTCACAGCTGGGACCTCCAAGAAAGATTTGTTCCCTCCAAGAAATGCGGCCTCAAAGAAATGCGAAAACCATTTGGAAGTAGGGAAATTATTGTCATTGATTACCAGGCTCAGTAGATGCAATATCCTCATAGATTTGACCTCCAAGTAATCTTTGTGCCCTCCAAGAAATGTAGCCTCAAAGAAATGTGGAGCCCTCATCTGTTCTCAATGACACAAAAATAATGATAAGAAATCTTTCCTTTTTTAAAGTTATATCCCTGTGTTGATCATAATTACGACCAACACGGGCATTGACTCTTATGTCATCGTAATTATGACCAACACAGGAATGAATTAAAAAAAATCAAAACTTTCCTTCCATAGTCCAACCAATAAAAACAAATGTAATGCATGGTCAAAAATTCCCGTCAAAAATTGGGGCCAAATGTACTAGTGATTCCATCTTTGTATTAGGTATTATATGGGTAGGTTTTCATCTTGTTTTGCTAATTATAACTATTATAAGATGAACTATTATTGGTTGGATCCCTAGCACTTTTTCTCTCTTCAGACTTCATGTCTTTTATAGCACTTACTTGAGCTGGTTCATACTAACCTCCTCCTTAGGTTTGGCATTTGAAAATATGTCTGATTCTTTTTAGCAGGCTTCCAGTCATCTTGTCTACCCAACTTCCCAGATACCCTCCTATTGGTTTCTATATTGAAATTTGTTTTGTAAGCTTCCTTGACAGTTCTAGTACTTTTGTCTCTTAGGAGGTATCCCATCTTAGAATCAAATGCATTAAGATGGGTAGCTAGACATCCCTTGTCATCAAGTCTCATAACTTGGAAAATTTTGTGCATAGCTCTCTGAAACCTTATGTTGAATTATACAACATCTTCATTCTGATTCCTTTTTATATTGTTGAATTCATTCAACATGAATCCCTGATTGGTCTTATCACCATATTGCTCCATAAATAAATCAATTAATTCATTCTTTGACCCTACAAAATTATAGGGTAACCCTCTGAACCAGTCCCTAGCATCCTCTTCCAAGGACTGAACAAAAAGTTTCATTAATGCATCCTCATGCATAATGTCAAAATCATCCATTATGTTAGCACAATTTTTCAAGTGCTCTTCACATGTGATTACATTATTCCCAACAAATTTAGGAAGTTTATCTCTAATGAGATTTGGAACTTCATTGGGATAACCAAGAATATCAACAAAAGAAAATTGTTTGTACCTTTCTGCATGGGTGGGTTTTCCTTAAAAAGGATTGTCATTCTGTGAAGTGGTTGGTCTGGTGTTTGAAGTTGTAGCTCCTTCAGCACCAAGATGAGACAAGTTGGAGGATTTTTGGAGGGAATCAATTTTCTTCTTCATCTCTAAAGTAGCAACATCGACTTGTTCTTTCTCAAGCATTTTTTCCATTATTTCTTGCTCCCTTTAGATCTTTCAAGATCAATGTCCAATTTAGACAATTGATCAACATGATCTTTGAGCTTTTTGGTTTCATTTATTGAAACCCCTGCCATTCCTTGCTTTCCCTTATCCTTAGAACTCTAAGCATTAATATTTTGGTGAATAATAGACTCTTCTTCATCCTCCTCAAATCCTTGAGCATGACTTGTTTCTTGTCATTTTAACACTTGTCTTCTTGATTTATGAGCCCTGGTCTGTGCTTTCCTTTTCTTATTGGCCCTTTCTTTCTTCCTTTGTTTTATGATGGCCAATTATCTTTTTATAAGTTCCTCCTCTTCATCAAGCTCTTCAGAGGAAACTTCAGAATATGAGATAGTGGTATCAGTCCCCTCTTCCTCTCTCATTAGGAGAACTATAATCTTTATATGATCCTAGTCCCAAGTCTACAGCCTCAGCTTCTTCATATTCATATGTATTTCCTTCTTGGCTACATTGAAATGGTCTTCCTTCTCTAATGTCCTCCCCTTGTATTTCAGCCTGAGGGATTTTTCTATTACCTCCTCCTTTTCTTGGTTGGTCGACTTTAGATGTAGCTGGGATATCATCTCCCAATCTATCTTCAGGATGTCTCTTCGATTGAGACTTGGTGCCTCTACAACTCATATTGGAAAGTGTGTGACAAAATGATTTTTAATACTCAACAATTCTACAGAGATACTCAGAGTCGCCACCCAACACCAATTGGGATCACAATACTAACTGATATGAATATTTGTAAATAGAGAACTCTCAAGATAAAACAATGACAATGGACCAAACTTGAGAAACTCTATGCTTCCAATGATCAACTTACTGGTCAGTTATGACAATTTTACTACACTGTCCCCAGCAGAGTTGTCATTTTGTTGGTGTTTAAAATTGTTATGCTTTGAGAAGCAACCAATATATCTTAAGACTGATATTAGGAGTGGTTAGCTCCAAGTGTGAAAGCTTTGTAAGATAACTAGACCAAATATAGGGACAAGAACACCCTCTACACTTCTTGATTTGCAAAACCAAGGCAGGTACACCTAATCTAGACAAAACTCAACTCTTTACAACACCTTCTACATTTGGATTCAAACAACAGATTATCATAAGAAAGTACTAAATACCAACCAAGCATTCATTGACTCTCCATTACCATGGTGGAATAACAACAAACAACTGTAAATGTAAAGCATTTTGTAATGAGTTTGATTAAATTTAGGGATAGAATATAGGCAAACCTATCAGACATATATCTCCATAGGATATACTAGTTCTGGATCAGTGCCTTATCCATTGGGTAAACTCCTAAATACAATACTAAAATTGAAACAACCTCTTGGTATAGACTCAAAGCCATAAACATAAAATCTCTCAGACTACACACTACAACATCCTCAAGTAGATAATCCAATAGAATCAATATAATATCCAAATCATTTTAATTTGATCTAAGATCAAAGACTTATGGAATACACATATGTATAAGTAAGACTCATATAGTAAGCCAAAAAACTTACAACTCATAGAGATAACACAAAGGAGAGACTTAAATCTGAGAAGACATATTAAGTATAATGAAATCTTATTTCTGCATCAATATGACAAGGAAATACAAAATAAGATAACATGTAGAAGATCATACAAATTTCTATTCTATTTTTACACAATCTGAAAAACATCTGCTATATCCTAGACTAGAAATAAGTATAATCCTAATGATTTCTACTCTCCCAATTCCTCTAGCCCTTTCTAAATGGTCTTGAAAATTCCTTTATAGGAACAGGAATGCAACAAGAAACAGACCATTAAGGGTTAGGGTTAACACCAATCATGTCAATACATTAAAGACATTCAATTTTGATATCAAGTTGAAACCATAACATTCTCTTCAATTTGTGCAAATCTAATCTGAAATCAATTTTCCCTAGTTCATGGATGTGAGCACAGTACCCTAAGGTGCAATAATTTCCATGACATGACACTGAGAGTAGCTCACATAAATGCAAAAAGACTAGGCACCTCTAATAAAATTTATCCCTCTGATATAAAACTCATATATGTCAAGTTTGCTCATGATTATATCTCGCCATATCAAATTCCAACCTCTACATCTTCAACAACTTTGCAATATCAATCTACAAGATTAGATCGCAATAGTAATGACTCTAAGACAAGATCTAAGTCCACTACCATGAAACCCTCTACAAATAGAGTCAAATATTTAAAATGCAGTTTACAATGGTCACAGGTGGCGAGGAACATGACATGGATGGTTGAGATCAAGCCTCATGGAAATTTTAACCTACCAAGTGTCATCATGGCACAATGCCTTAAAGAGTATCTCGTTTGCATCTTTTCATTAAATCTTTACATCATTTTTCATATCTTTTCAAACTTTTCTGGACTTTACTTCATTACCTTGGCACTCATCGAACCCATTGGGGACATGTGGCCTCTAGGCGCAATGCCTTAAACAATAGATCTTGAGCATCTTTTCTTTTAGGCTTAGCGCTAACCGCAAGATCTTCTTAGAATTAATCAATCTTTACTTTACCTTTCAGACTTCATCCCGAGCCCTCCATAGACACGTGGCACCATAGTGTAATTCCTAAAACATTAAAAACCTTCATCTTGGCCTTTAAGCCTTTACGCCTGTCGTTTGATCTAAAGGAACTTTCTCAGAGATTAATCAACGGAAAAAAAATTAGCCTCTAACTCATCTTTAACCCTGGGAAGTCAATTTCTTTGTATCTCCAAGTTGCCAGATGAATTCCCTAACCCTGGTTCCTTTCTGAGATCAAGCACACACCACATGATCAAAACAAGATCTACGGTTATGATTCTATCTATACAAACTTATAATTTACCCTGAGTTGCCTCAGCCTGACTCTAAGTCTATCTGGAGATTCAGAGGTAACGTAGTCTCTGAATCACTGAAAAAATTATTTACCTTGGGTTACATTTGGATATTAAGCGCAAGCCCTATGATTTATCTATCCTTGGAAACACGTAGCAATATCTTGTCAAATCTATACAAACCTAACTCAGCCTTTGAAGTAACCACGATCGAACCTGGGTCTTATTTTGAGATTCAATGATAACTGAGTCTTTGAATCACTGAATGAAAACTTTAACTCAAGTCCCATTACGAGATTAAATGCAAGCCCTTTGATCCTTCTCAACACTGACAATTTTAATTTAATCCTAGCAACTCGATCTTAACTTAACTTGATTCCGGGTCCTATCTGGAGATTACAAGACTAAAGGAAAATCACAACCCCTTGCAAGTTAACTTTAACCCTTGGTCATATTTGGAGATTTAGCGCAACAAGCTTATCTCTGAATCACTGAATGAACTTAACTTGACTCATCTCAATCTTAGGTTCCATCACGAGATAACGTAGTCGTGAGGTCGCTAAATAGATCACTTAACTTGGGTTTGATCTGGAGATCAAGCGCAGACCATACAATTAGATCAAGGACACAACAAGATCAACGACCCTCACTTAATCATTGGATAAAACTTGACTTTGACTATGATCTAGAGATTTAGCACCAGCCACAAGATGAGATCAAGATCAACGATGTGCATTTAATCTTCAAATAGAAATAGCATATTCCATCTCGTTCTGAGATTAGGAGATAAGTGTCTATGCCAAGTCGCTGAAAAATGAAGAATATTCGATCTCGATCACGAGATTAGGAGACAAGGTAAAGACAAAAGTGTGCATGGCTAAAAATATTGAAGTGGCTTGGAAAAAATAACGAGAGAATAGAATGGGTCTTGAGGTTTTTAGGGTTTCATCCAAATTTTGACTCAACAAGGCAAAAGGTTCTAGGCTAGAGACAAATAATTGCAGAGACATGAGGAAACAATAGGGAATAATGAAAATTTTACCATGTGCTAACATACAATCAAGCACACAATGTGCAAGATCTCAAGCATGCTTCGGATGGCACTTTATTTCAGTGTGTTTGCAAAAATAAGAAATGCAAAAAAAATAGATGCCTACAATATCAAGGAATGAAAAAAAGCTATAGAAACATGAATAACAACTAAAAAGAGGTCATCCCATGCACATAAAATGATCCTAAAACCTGAAACATCCAAGATATCCACTAGATTGCAAAAACGCAAAAAATTGAATAAAAATACCTGGAGCAGAATCTGGGTGTGAGACCCATTAAATAAGATAGAGCACTGAAGCAACTTTCCAACACCATGCGAAAGTCAAAAAATGGAGTCCAGATGAGCAAGATATGGCTCCCGAAGTGCAACAAAGAACCCTAACTTTGATTGGAAAAACACCATGTAAGACAACAAATTTAGGAAACCAAACCTTAAAAATTAGGTTGGGCTCAGAACCATCTTTTCGATGATATCTCATTTGCCAAAAAATGATGCCGTATGCACAAGATATGAGCAAAACACCACAAGGGGCTCATTATGAAAAAAAGGGCAAGCTATATGACGAGTTGGTGGCTGTCAAATTTAACCCAAATCTTAGACCTATGACTTTTGATATCAGTGGCACGAAAACCAAGATGGTGTGAATACCAAGATGTTTTTTGCCTCGAAAAGCATATTGCCAAGGTTGTGCATGCAAAAAAGAGAGCCAAATTTTCAACTTTGTTCAAATTGGGCATGCCTTACATGGAAATGGGGGTTTTGGGGCATTCTAGACGGGATCATGAGGTTGGTTTGTTCCCACAGTGCTCTAAAAAATATCTCCACCCCAAATCCACACAACTTTTTACATATACCTCTAAAAAAACTAGATCTGAAGGGAAATACCAAAAAAATCTCATAAAGAGAATTGGGGCATGAAAGGGCGGAGCTCTGATACCATATTGGAGTTGATAAAAAACTCAACCCCACAAATCCCAAGAATCACCTACTCACAAAAAGAGAGAAGCAAAAGCTATGGAGGCCAGAAATAAGAGATCTATGAAAGAGAAAACATCCTCAATTGATTCAATAATAATGGAATTGGAATTACAAAAGAATTGATAATTACAAAGTGATCAATCCTAATAAAGGAGATCAAAACCCTAAGAAGGGTGGAGAAACCTAGGTTGCATGAATAATTAATAAAGAATTAATTATTGTATGCCTAAAGTTTAGCTTAAGTGAACTAGAGATAAAAACGTGACTTAATAATTAAATCAATAATGATTTAATTAATAAGTGAAAATATATTTTTAGTCTAACAAATAATGTTATGAAAGGTATAGATATTTCTTTTTCTTATGCTAAAAGTCATTACCAATTTATAGAAAAATGTCATACCCCATTTTTCATACCTAATGCCTCGTAAGAACTTTCCACGTGTTGATGTATGGTCAATGAAAAACTTTAGTTTAAGGTAGACATGGATAGTTTAAGAAAGATTAGGATAAATTAGGGATGAATTCTATCTAGTGTAACATGAAAAACTACTTGGAAGGTAATTAATGAAATCTAGAATGGAGGGATGGTTTGATGTAGAATAGGAATAACTATGGATGGTTTAGGAATGGTTAGACCTTAAATGACTTGGATTAAACTCAAAGTTTTAAGGATGATAGATAAGGTCCCGGACTAAACTAACATGCAAATGTAAATTAATTAGCAAGAATATTTATTCATGAACTTATATAT
>MU223068.1:1515892-1526126 GCA_018584345.1 Thuja plicata | reverse complement strand
TTGTTGAGGACCAGAGCTCTGATACCAATTGTTAGGATTAGGATCACTGAGAGGGGGGGGGGTGAATCAGTGATTTATCAATTAATACTTTTTCTTATTATCTGAATCTTTACTTAATGCTTGTGTACTGAACTTGAATATCAATTCAAGTAAGATAAATATACACAATACATAACACCATATATGATTGCGGGGAAACTCAATGTAGGTGAAAACCCTGGTGGGAAATAGTACCCACAAATATTTTCTACTAGTGTCTTATGATCCTTGTTAGAAGATCCTTAACCCTGTTAGGAGTTATCTTTACAATACATGAAGTACAGCGACCTTGTTAAGGGTCATACCTTGTTAGGAGTCTTTTACAATAACCCTATTAGGGGTGGTGGACTCACTGTCCAAGAGCACACTGCTCAAGTAGTGAAGGCTACACCCTTCTGTATCTTCGATACACATTGTATCTGCAAGGTGAAATGCTGATGTGACACTGCTTGTCTGATCAATTCCTTTTGTGCGCTGATGCTTTAACCTCTCTTAAAACACTACAACAATCTTATCTTCACTCTTAAATCTTCTACTTCAATATCTATATCATCAACATATGATAGATATATCTTTGCTGCCTTTACACTTTGCTCTGTTTTTCTTATCTCTGGCTTCCGCAACTTTTCCCATCACAAATGACTTTCTATAAGTACTTCCTCAAAGGACATGAACATGTCGGCTTTAGGAAACCTTTTAGCATGTATCTTGATCACTTACATAACCACGCAACCCTTCATTAAGTCGGCTTAACATTAATTATAAATGTTTTACTTAAACCGAACAAACACGTCTTTTCACACAGTCTGCTCCACCAAATTAGCTCTAACTAATTATCCTGGATAAATCAAGTCATGCGCTTTTAACCATAAATTCTTAGTTCACTAAAAATGACTAATCTAAAGGTGCAAGTCCTAAGGATGAGTGCAACTTCCATGCCAAAATAATCTCTATCGGCTCTTTTCATGATCTATGTCCTGTTCTGGCATTCACTTGCTGTATCTCTTCAACTGGTTGTATCTTCTGCATACTTGCAGATCTGATCATGCTCTCTTAAACTTAGCATGTAAACATACTCATAATCTTATCTTCAAAGGCACATATCATTTGGATAACAAATGAACACACGCTAATCAAAACCATAACAGTCTGTTCATTGCTTTGTCTTGTTTTCTGTACTTAGCCAATTTCTAATCTTCTGATAATGTGTGCTGACTCTAAAACTTCATATGACTTTGTTGCCATAATGACAACACTAAATAGAGTCATATACTTCAGTATAGTCAACTTTCCAACACACACATGTGTATATATACACATATATGTATATATACATGTGTATATATACACATGTGTGTATATATACACACATGTGTGTCTATACACACATATATACAAACATGTGTGTGTATATACACACATGTGTGTATATACACATACATGTGTGTATATACACACACATGTTTATATATATGTGTGTATGTGTGTATATATGTGTATATATACATGTGTGTGTATATGTGTATGTGTGTATGTGTGTGTATATGTGTGTATATGTGTATGTGCATGTGTGTACACAAGTTAAAAATACATATTGTTCAAATTAATTAAAAAATGAAAAATAATCCTTATTCCAATTCTACAATATGGGATCCAAACGCAAAATAGCTTATTCTAGCTTTCATTTTTAGGATAATTAATTCGAGAATAGGTCATTATTCTAGAATAGGCCTATTTTGGATTAATTAATTCCATGCACCAAACAGGCCCTAAAGGATGAATGTTGAAATGATTGTTTTATTATCTTCAAAATTTGCAAAGAAAACCTTGTCGGCAAATGATTATTTAACAAGAAGCTTTACAACTTTCGCTTAGTATAAACAACACAAAGACAAGATGATTCAAAATAGGAACAAATAAAAATTGAGATTCCTACAATAATTATTATCATCATTCTTTAAGACATACATTTTAAGTGCATCAATTGAATTGCAAAACTTTAACTTAAAGATGAGTTAACATAGACCATGTTTTTTACTTTTAATATTGTGTAAACTTTTATTTCTAGTAATGTATAAAACTTTAAAATATACAAAAATTTTAAATTGTGGAAAGATAAACTATTAGTTTATATTGTAGTAAATATTATACTATTATGCAACTATATTATATATAATTTATTATATATTATCTCATAATATATTATAAATTTATTATATATAAATTTTTTTAAAATTTTAACAATATCTATACTATATATTTAAAATATCACACACACGCACAAGCACACACGCACAAACACACACGCGCACACACACACTTTTGAAACTACAATTTTCCATAATATGTAATTTTTTTTATCACCTTAATGTTATGTCAAAGCAGAGTATTTCTTCATCCATGTAAGCCTGATCTTCAACCTAAAGATCTAGTTTGATGCATCAACCTTTCTAAATTTAGAGTGAAATAAAATTATATTACAATCAACGATTATGAAATGAAATAAAACATTATATTCATTGATGTTACCGTGTTTGCTAATGTGATTTCCATGGCTATGCACTACATGGGATTTGTCGTGTGCATGCACACGTATTTCCACATATGATACGTCTAGCTTCTTAGCAACATGTATAAATAGTAAAAACATTACTTGGCAATGATAGAGTAATACGAATGATTATCGAAGAAGTATTGTACTCAGACGGCACTAGCTTTCATTTGAAGAGAAGTCACCTAGTCTATAGGTATTGGGAAGGGGTTGTCATTCACTATATGTAATTTGTTCTAATATAGTTGCCTTCAGTCCTTTTGAGTTTAAACATGTTTAATCATGAAGCTCTCCTTTCTTATACTCCAACTCAGTCCTTTTGAGCTGAAACCTATTTGATCATGAAGCTCTCCTTTCTTATAATCCAACTCACTATTTGCAAAATAGTTTGGGTTTGTTTTGTTTCAACTTTGTTTTCAATTGCAATATTGCAAATGCAGTGTCCTGTCAGCACAGTATAATTATAATAACCCACACAAGTGTGTTAAGAGGTGCACCTTGAAGCAAGAGGCAATGGCTATCCAACTATATCATTTGATATGGCTGGATCCCCATCCATTCCCATGTCGTGCCCTCGAGCGTCGAGTAATTCCGTGACATGTCGTGCCTCATGCCCTGCCATCGTACAAGTATGAATACCGTCAAATCAGATGCACGCCCCGCATCAAATGATATTGTGTAATTTTGTGGAGATTTGAAATTTATTATTGCCTTAACTACATCAACTATATTCGGGTGAAATCATTTTCTGTTAAGAACTGATTTTGTGATTTTTGGGGGTGCCCGAGTCATTTTAGTTATATTATTATATAATATATAAATTATTTTAAGAGGTATTAAATATATATTTTAATTGATATAATTATATAATTTTTAAAATATATATCTATAGATAAATAATGGTTTAAAAATAGAAATATTTTTATTTTATTCAAACATGTTAACTATTATTTAGTCTTACAATCAAAGCTTTAAAATCTTAATTAAAATGTTATAATTATGTTTAATATTTATATCATAGTTTTGTTTTTAGAGTTTGAATTAGTTGTGTTTAAGTATTTAAAAAAACAATTAAAAATATTATAGTAAATTAATAAAAATTCTATAAAATTATTCTTATTATTTTGATTTTAAAACAATCATGTTTTAGTATTTGAAGGATAATTCAAACAAATAGGTTTAACTGATTCAAAAAATATATTTGATATAATTTTATTTATGGAGTTATATACACTAACATAGATTTAGGTTAAAAATTAGAAACATATAATTTGTATTCTTAAAAATTAAAATTAAAGGAAAATATTATTCATGAAAAATAAACCAAATTAGGTATAACTAATATGAAAATAATAAATTGAGATTGTATGCATTTTTTAACTCCTCATAATTGAATTGAAGTAAATACCAAAAAAAAAACCAATTCTAAAAAGAAATCCCAAACACGAACAAATCAAGATAGATTTGATACTTAGATTCGAAAATAAACAACAAATAACCTTGTTAATCCTTTTACATGTAAATCATAAAATAATTATCTAAAAATGATATATTGTATACTAATAATTAATTCAATCATGATGTAAATATCACATATTAATTAGGAAGATATGTAAACACATAAAATATTTACTGAAAGATGTTGTTATATGCTAGTAAATAAATTTCAAATGACTTAAAACTAATTGCTTGATTATCTCTTAAAAAGAAACTAAGGTCACAAAAGGATGAGATGGAATTTCCCACATATATATAATAGTTGTCTAACACAAAATTATAATATATAGTTGATGTCTATAACTTAAATCCATAATCTACTCCCTCTATGTTCTCATTTTTAATGAGTGTGAAGTATTCAACCATGAATACAATTATATAAAGTTTGATCAACTATAATGATTATTCAAAAAATGTTGGCCGTGATCCTCCATGTACCTCTGATGGAAATGTGGGCGTACATTGATTTGATGCTATGATATTCCCCTGGCTTGAGGTACTGAAAGATATCCCTCCCCTGCCTTAACGTGCAAGTCTCGTCTTTCATCTTCAGCAGAGAAGGCCTCTGTTTTATCAAAATATCAGTTGTTGCCGCGAAGAATAAGTTGTTTCCACGAAGAATAACTTAAAGAAAATGGTTTCACCTGCCACTGCAAATATTGTTGATGCAGTTAATGCAACAATGAATTTTGTTGATGCAGAAATCTCCATAAAAATACACAATATCTATTTGACGTGGGGCGGGCATCGGATTTGACATTATTGGTACTACCAAATTATGTCACGGAATGACTCGAAGCTCGAGGGCACGGCATGGGAAAGGCATCATGGGGATGGATGGGGATTCAACCATATCAAACGATATGGCTGGATAGCCATTGCCGAAGCAAGAGCCCACGAAGACCACTTCGTGGAAAACAAAATAGTATATTTTTCCTTCCACTTATCATGTTTTGTAGAGAAGAAAAAGGCATTATTTGAATAAATTTCAAAGCACATTCCAAGCTAAAGTGACAAATTTGACCCTTGAAGCATAGCACAACCTGAGTTGTTAATAGATTTTATGTTAGATGCCTCCAAGGTCTTTGACTTTCCAGAATCCAATTAGCACAATTTATCTTCATGGGGCAAGATTGACAGTATAATCAAAATAGTGGCAGTATAATCAAAATTAGTCTTTCTTCTATGCTTTCTCTCATACACCTTACAAACATAATAGAAAATCCTAGTAGTCCCTTCATGCACATCCACATAGGCCCACTTATAAGTATCTTCCCATTCATCTCTCCACTTCTTCACAACATGGTGAAGAAGTGTCAAGAAGTTAGACCTAGAAATTAATAATTGAATGCATCAACAAAGTCGTGAACAACATTTATTACAAAAAAGTGCACAGCTAAATTCTCTAATCTTAGAAATTTTTTACTAAGACATTCTCAATTAAATCAATTCACCTCAATTTGATCCCAAAAACTAAACAAAAAAAATTCATTGTAAAATCCTAAAACCTTTATATACTGCATATGGACAATTGGTTGTCCATGTAGCATCACATCAATTAGGCATCCATTAATAGGGATCCCAACATGACTAATATCGTTACCTTTGAATTATGAAGATAATTGTATTTAACAAACACTAATTAGATACAACCATATATTGACACAAATTGTTGATTAGTTATTCAATGTTGTCTTTATCAAAATTATCCTTAATTTGTCGTAAGAGATTTTTCAATTTTCCCCTTTAAAATTATGTTAAAATGTCTATTTGTTAATTTTTTTTAAAAAAATTTTAAAAATTAAATATAAAATTCGAGAAACATAAAATTTGTAATAGAAAAAAATCAAATGTTTATATTTAAGAATAAACTGAATGAAAAAAAATTGATAGCATTTTTTATGTCGTAGAAAATATAGATGCATTCGAGATGTACTAATCCCTACTTTATACAAGGGCATGGATTCAATAGTACATAAACACAAAGAGAAAATAAATTTTAAGCAGCAAACGAACTCCAATATTTATGCTTTGTATTACAATATTGATCAGTATCTTAGAGGGCCATGTGTTTTGCTTTTAAGATATTTTGCTTTACTGTTGTTCAAACCGTTGTATAAATGTAATTTAGCTCAATGTTAGAGCATGGAAAACCAACTCTATTTAGATAATTGTGAGTATAAACTATAAATTGCATTTATTGGCATTTTGACACTTCATATACGGATATATACCTTATTTTGGCCTTTTCCATTGTAAGGGTAGGTCAACGAATCCATACTTAAATAAGGTTGTTTCAATGTTGACTAAACAACTAATCTAATCAGGATATAGTATCTGTCAAACAGGGCATATAACTGCTCTTTGAAGGTCTCATTAGAATTTATCTTTGTTTGCATGTCATGACTATAATACACATACCCTGATGGTTACATAATTGACTCTTTCTAGCTTCTGTGTCTGATTTATTGATAATAGAAAACAAATACAATCATGAATTGAGGGATAAGACCCTCACAGCTGAAAATCCCTCCCTAGAAAAATACGAAAGAAGTAAAGACAATAATGACAATATGTTTGAAACCATCCCCAAATAATAACAACATCTCAGTCGTGGGGTCTTGCGAGTTCCAAAAAATAAAAATAAACGTTATTACAAAGAAAGTATACTTCAAAAATTACTTCTTTTGCATGCGTAGATATTGATATTACTATTTGAAAAATAGAAAGAGAGAAAAAATATATTCGTTTTCAATATTTTTGTGATGTTATATCACTTTCACTTTTTTCTAAATTTTTCAAGAACAAGATATCTACATTGAAATATGTAAACAAATATATAAGAAAATTTATTTAAATTACAAGTATAAATTAATGAAGCTTTTTATGTTTCATTAATTTATATCTTTTTGAAATTCAAAACATAATGTTACTTTTCAAATTAGAACATTTCCTCTTGTGTGGTCATTTCCTTTATAAAACTGTGACACATTTTTGCACTTTTACCATGTACTTTGTTGAGTATGAATCTGATGTAAAGCTGATGGTGGAGTTTAAAAGGAGAACTTGAAGACTCATTTTCAAAGTTAACATTCCTCTAATGAATATCCAATATGTTGAAGGTTAGAGAATCAATTTCCCTTAACATTGTTGGAATAGTACACAAAGATATAATTTTAATTTAAAGAATCAATAGATTTAGTTTCATTGCTAGAATGCGGAGTCGTGCTAGAGAACCAAAAGCTCTCAACTATTTCATTATCCTAAACAAAAATTGCCCTTAAAGATTTTATAAGAAATACAATTCACATAATTATAACATGCCACACACTAGCATGTACCATTATCACAAATAACTAACTTGCAAAAATAACATGCTTGGAAATCTAATCCTTTTAAAATGTTCTAATAATACATGAGATTAAACTTAATGCCTTATTTAATATATTTTTCAAGGATTTTGTAAAATGCCTAAAATTATGTTCCATATTAAAGAACCAAAAAATTCACAATTGTTTAATTATAGATTTCTTTAGTGTTCTAAAGATAACTCCCTCCAAAATTTTATATAAAATATAATACAAAAATATTTTTTTGTGGAAATATAATCCCTATTTGTAAAAACAGCATGTTTGAAAATCTTTTCTTTTCTACAATCTATAAAAACATGTAACACTCAAAAATATTTAGATTAAAGTAAGAGGGTATTTGAGATAAACACTTTCCCCAAAATCAACTTAATACCTTATTTAATATATTTCTCAAGGATTTTGTAAAATACCTAAAACTAAGATTTGCATGGAAAAGAAGTGCAAGGGTACAATTCTATTTGTGCACAAAGATATAAACCAAATTTTGAAGGAATGGTGATATTTTTGAGATAGGTAATGGAGAGATAATTCAAAATTATAATCTTTTGACTTATAAATAAATATCAAATGTCATTTATAGAAGACGTAAAAAAAAATTTAAACTAGCACTTGTACCCAATGGAGGTGCAAGGGAATCGCCGATAGGTGTTTTAGTGGAAACTATAAATGAAGTTTTACATTATATAAGGTAGTGTATACAAAATATCAGAAGGAGAACAATAATACAAGAAGATGAGAATATTTATTTATGTTAGAGATTTCTAAGATAACGTTGAGGTATACCTTGTTGGCCCATTTATGGACCCCCAAATTGAATTTTTTTAAATTAAGTTCTTCACCTATTTATGACCATCAAAACTAAGTTTGTGCCCTCCCATAATGATTTCTCTCATAACCTTTTGTGAAGATGATGTTTATAAGAAGTGGTAGTTAGAAGAATGTTAAACTAGTTCAAAAATTTCAGCTGGTTCAGAAATTTCAACAAATCAGAATCATGGTTCAAAGGTTCAGGTTAAAAGACATTGAACTTGAACCATAATACCTATTTTGGTTCAAAGATCAAGGTTCAACAAGTTGGAAGGCGCAGGTTCAACACCAAGAGTTTAGAAGTCTAGATTGCCTAGGTTCATAGCTCAAATGTTCAGCATTCAAATCTGCAAGGAGTGAAGGGTTGAACCATTGAACTTGAACCTTTACGCAATTTCAAGGTTCAAAGTTCAAAAATTTCAACAATTCAAAATCATTGTTCAAAGGTTCGGGTTAGTAGACATTGAACTTGAACCATTGTACCTATTTTTGGTTCAAATTTCAAGGCTCAACAAGTTTGATGGTACAGATTCAACACCAAGAGTTCAAAGTTCCATATTGCCTAGGTTCAAAGTTTAAATGTTCACCATTCAAATCTGCAAGGAGTAAAGTGTTGAACCATTGAACTTGAAACTTTACGAAAGTTCAAGGTTCAAAGTTTAGAAAGTTCAATAGTTCAGAATCATGATTCAAAGGTTCAAGTTAGCCGACATTGAACTTGAACCATCATACCTATTTTGGGTTCAAAGTTCAACATTCAACAGGTTCGAAGGTGCAAGTTCAACACCAAGAGTTCATAAGTCTAGATTACCAAGGGTGAAAGTTCAAATGTTCAGCATTCAAATCTACAAGGAGTAAAGTGTTGAACCATTGAACTTGAACCTTTATGAAAGTTCAAGGTTCAAAGTTCAGAAAGTTCAATAGTTCATAATCATGGTTCAAAGGTCCAGGTTAGTAGACATTGAACTTAAACCATTGTACCTATTTTTGGTTCAAAGTTCAATGTTCAATAGGTTCGAAGGTGCAAGTTCAACACCAAGAGTTCAGAAGTCCATATTGCCTAGGTTCAAAGTTCAAATGATCAACATTCAAATCTGCGAGTGAAGTGTTGAACCATTGAGCTTAAACCTTTACAAACTTTCAAGGTTCAAAGTTTAGAAAGTTCAACAGTTCAGAATCATGGTTCAAAGATTCAGGTTAGGAGACATTGAACTTGTACCATTGTACCTATTTTTGGTTCAAAGTCAAGGTTCAAAAGGAAGGTGCAAGTTCAATATCAAGAGTTCAGAAGTGTTGGAAATACAATATTAGGAAAGAAAGATACTGAGAGTGGGGGTGAATCAGATCTTGAAATTTAATCACTTAAAACTAACTGATCCACATTCATACATATATGAAATTGTATAGTCGAAAAATGGAAGCACTTCCATTGTAGATGTGTTTAGCCTTCCGAGTAAGTGGTTTGGGGTCATGGAAAGCGCCTTGAATGGGTTCCTGATCTTGACATGGCTTCCCCCTGTTCTATCCCTCTTTCCACTCCTTTTTAGCCTAATTTTTGCATTTTGGACTGCAGACTGGTGATTCTCGGCTTCAGGGTCAGGGTCGACCTTTTAGGTCTATGTTGACCTCAACCTTGACCTAGGTCAGGGTTGACCTCAACCTTGACCCAGGGTTCAGATCCTGAGGTCTCACAGATTTTGGAGGTTGGCCTTTACAAAAAGTATTTCCCGCTTCTGGGTCGGCTGTTTCAGGTTTCGAAGCGTTGATTCCTAAATTATGTTTAATATAGGTCCTCTCCTAGGGGTAAAGGCTTTAATGGGAATTTAATCCTCCTATGTAGGGCTCCTTATAAGATTGTGCCCTAATTTCATATAAAAGGGAAGCTTTCTCTCTCATTTTCTCTAAGTCTTCTAATCAAGCATCAAGCATTCCTAATTGAGATCAAGCATTATCAAGTGAAGTTCAAGCA
>MU223068.1:1500117-1515842 GCA_018584345.1 Thuja plicata | reverse complement strand
CATATAAAAGGGAAGCTTTCTCTCTCATTTTCTCTAAGTCTTCTAATCAAGCATCAAGCATTCCTAATTGAGATCAAGCATTATCAAGTGAAGTTCAAGCAAGCTAAGGAGCAAGATTTCAAGCAAGCCTTCATCCATTCAAGAATCCATTTTCATGAAGGAGATCCATTGGAGGCCATTTAAGGATTGAAGCTACATGGTGCCCTTTTGGTGATCTATCCATCCACCTTCTTCCAAGCCTATTCCAAATTCAAAACCCATTCAAGACTTGGTGTTGGAGATCTATGAGAAAGAGATTGAAGACATCCTACCTTCCTATATTCTACATTTGAAGCATACTTTTGGATTCAAGGATTCGAATCCGCCACAAGGACTCTTTCAAGCAAGGTGAATTTATGCATTTACTTTGTCCATTTCTGCAATTTCAATAACATATATTTGAGGTTAATTCCAAAACCAGGGTTTGACCAAGGCAAACCCCTCCCCCACAACCAACAATCTCCTTTTTATTGTAGGTACAGGTGCAGAATAGTGGATTTGAACCTAGATCTGATACCCTTTTCAGCTTTCTTTCAGACGGCGTGAACAGAGTCATTTTCGGATCTGTGCAGGTCAAAGTCGACATTTTTGGGTCAGGGTTGACATTTGTGGGTCAAGGTTGACCTTTTTCATAAGACAACATTGAAACAGAAAATGATTTCTGGGTTTTGTTCGTCTCTGCGTTCCGGTCTGCGATCAACTGTCATTTTTTCCAGAAATAGTCTATAGACCTCAGGTTACAGCATTCTTTGATCTGCAATATTTCAAGGTTAGTGCATTTCTCCTATTTCTTTAATTACTGTCATATATCATTTCTATATATATAATTAACAGAATTTAAGGTATCTCTCTTGTTATTCTCCTTTCCAAATAGTTGATTCATTTGTGCATTAGCCCTTCCTTGGGGTTGATCAACTTGGATCTCCCATTTGTGCATTTGAGGATAAAAGGAATATCTTATCTTCTCCTTGATCACAATTGCAATACTTAATCAATACAATTCAATTAGGGTTAAGGAATTTAATATATTCTAGGCAACTTAAAGGACAATTTACACATCAATGCATTACATTTCAAGATAACCAATCAACCCTTCTTAATACATTACATATTCTTAATAAACACATCTCTATTTCAATCCCCTTTACATTTTTATATGTACACACAATCAATCAATTAACAATCCATTTTTATATTGTACAGAAATTAATCTAACAACTATTAGCATCCACAACATGAAATAAATAACTCATGACATAGAATTTTGGTAACCCAGAAACCCAAATAGGTAAAACTGGGGTCGAGATGACACCTACAAATTCTTCACTGCTGCAGCAATAAACTATGCTTGTTAGGGATACAAAAGTTTGATCACTACTGGTGATCTACCTGGTTAAAGGTTTGTCTGGTTAAGAGCTAAAGATCATTACAATCTACCTTGTGAGAGGATTTCAATTTACAACAAAGTAAACACTCAGCTAAGAGATTTAGAAAGGTCTTCTAGAACCACTCTGTTAAGAGATTTCACCTAATATACTTGTTAGAATGTCTCAATATATGATCCTTCAATGTGCACTCTGATGTTGATAATGGATCTCCTCTTTCCAATACCTTTTCTGATCTTATAATCTGATATGTCTTTACTCTGCTATTCACTGCTCTGTCACTCTGCTAGATCTATGCTTCTTCCTCAAAATAACTCTTAGCGCATCTCTCTGTATGTATACACTCTTTCTCTCATACACTTTAGGGTTTAAGAAGCAATCTTAATATACTTTACGAATCTGGAGATTAGATCTAGATCAACGATCACGATCAAAACCTTATGCCTCTTAGGCATTCCAATTTTTTGATTGGCACCATGCCACGCATAGGATAAAACAATTAAATGCATAATTAAATCCATTGAAATCATTAAATGCATGAACAAGTCAGCCAAAAATAGTTTACCTACAAGTTTGTGTCATTCCTGACATGTATGTCAAAACTGTCTTTCTCGGCACTTAAGTTTCTGGCGCTCGGCATGAACATGATCAACTTTTGCTTGATTGTCGAGTCACTCGACAACCATAAATCTGCTCGGCAATGACTATGTCGGATAGCTCAGCCTATACTAGATAGCTCGGCCACAGTGATGACCAGCTAACCTGCCTGGATAAATGACTAAGTGTGGGACACTAATGATCAACAAAACTTAGAGATCAACAATCTCCTCCTTTGATATTAGTGGAAAAAACACACTTATCATTTCTTTCCATCCAAAATTTTCCTAAGTACATAATGTACTCCCCCTAGGAATGTACTCCATGAATGTACTCCATACTACATACAAAAATTTACATAGTATACATGCCTCCAGCAAGAATATTTATACCTGATTGTGTTCCTCTTGTGTTGAACCCTTATCAGTTTCCCCCTTGTTTTTTTCATTGATAGCTGGTGGGGTTAAGTTATACTTGTCCAAAAATTGTTTATGAATTTGTAATGTTAAAGAAAATGTTGTATCCCAACTGTCCTTCACATACTTCATAACCTGTAACTTGATTTCTAGCTCGGCAGCTAGACTCACTAAACTAACTGCAGTAGAGAGATGAGAATCTCTCTTGACTAAGTCTTTTGCAGCTAAAAGTTCCTTCTAAATAACCTCCAGATGAGGTATTAAGGCAGTCTGAATAGTTATTAACTTTTATATTATTCTGCCATCTTCAGCCATAAGCTCGGCTAATCTTCTTTGTGTATGAGTCAACTTATTAAAGTGTATGGAGCTAGTGCTAGCATCCATGCTTAATGAATTACCAGTTGACTTCAAATCTAATTGCAGCTTCTCAATAAGTTATAGATTATCCTTTGTGAAGAATTCTACATCACATAACTTTCTATACAAAGAATAAACATTATTTGCAACTTCCTCAAGAATCTCTAAAAGAGAAGAAAGTTCAACCTGTTTTGTAGCAATCTCTGCTGAGATCTTCTCCAAGACTTTGTTCTCAAATTTTCTTTTGGACAATTGTAACAAATTTTCATTAGCCTCAATTTTTTCATCATTGACCTTCTGCACAATGTGAACTAACTATTCCAGAATAGGTGCTTGAGGATTTTCATCTTCCATGTCAAAAGCTTTCACAAAAATATCCTTGATGTCATGTAAAACTTGCTTTTGTTTTTGCTCTCTTTTCATTTCTTCTTTCCTTTTCTTCCTCTTAAGTAGGTCTTGAAGAGTCTCTATCTGTCCAAAAGACAAATCATCGGGATCCCATTTTGGAATCACAATGACTTCATCTAATGTGACATTTAGGTTTGGAGACTTCTTAATTATTTTCCTCCTCTTGAGTTTTGGTGAGATGATTCTCGGCTCTGTTTCTTCAACACCTTTTCCTTTAATAGTGTTAGTTCCCATTACATCTTTCAATTTAGTCAAGATTGTCCGATGATCAGGAATACCCCCGATTTTAGGACTAGTGGGAGTAGATGATGCAGATTGTGGTAGATCAACCAACACTTGTACAACCTCTTGTTCTTTAGGCTCAGTATCCTTTATCTCCTCTCCATTATCTAAAACTATTTGCACAACCTCTAAAATAGGTGGATTTTCAGTATTTACCTCTTGTTTTTCTGTCTTCTCTTTCTCGGCTTCTTTCTCTTCATTTTTCTCTTCATCTTTATCTTCATCAGCCTTAGTAGCCTTCATAGGTGATTCGATACTTGTGTCTTCCGGCTCATCCAAACCCTCGACATCCAAATTGCTAGTGTCAATAATTTTTGTGTCAATTGGACTATCTGCTGTCAAATCCACATTTTTCACTTTATTTTTTTTCTCTTTCAGTTCCACTCCAGTCTTTGTAGATTTAGTAGCAATTTGTTCTTCTGCTTTCTGTGGCTCAGAGGTGATTTCTACTTATTTTTCCTTCTGCTCAGAGGTTCCTTCATCTAATTTCTTCTCTTTTGGGACTGACAACCCAAAGAGTTCTTTCCAAATCCTAGCACTCTGTTTTACTACTCCTTCAATATCATTTCTCAAAATAGCATAGGCTCTGAGTTTAGGTATAAACTTATGCTTATGATCCTAAACAAATTTATCTAACTGTTTCTTGGTTAGTTCTAGGATAACTCTAGCCAATGTTGCTTCTCTTATCTTCCTTTCAGTCATCAATGCATATTCCCATTTACTAGATAAAAATTCATAAATTTCTATTGTGACATTATTTCCTATCTCTATAGGTGTCATCTTGAAAGTGTTCATCATGTCTAAAAGTGCTTCCTGAACCATATGCTTATCTTCTATCTTTAACTTCTCATACTCGATAAATTTAAATCCATATAAGCCTGAAGAACTTATGATGTTCTTACATACCTCATAATTGTCTATGGGATGTTATAATGATGTAGTAGGTACATTGCTAGGTTCATTAGTTTCTGTCTTTCCTTCATCACTATCTGACTCCAAGTTTAGTTTTCTCCTTGGTCTCTGCACAGGTAGGCTTGGCACATCCTTTATTGCAACTTGTTTCCTTTGACAAGAACTGCTCTCTCCAGCAATCTTCTTTGTATATACCTTAGTTTGTACTGTAGGAGATCAAATAGTTGATGCCCTTGTCCTTGGATGCTTAACAATAGGAGGGATAACCTTAGGTTTTTCTTTACTGGGCTTGGTTACCTTAGCAACTACTGGTTGCTTTCCTTTTGCTTTCATAGGAATCTCTTCCTCAAATTCACTAACTTCTTCTTCTTCAGTAGATATGTCTTCTCCCTATCCAATGGTTAGGCCTAGACGTGCATCCTTTGCCTCCTCATCACTAGGTAACCCAACCATTTTCTTCAAATTCTTAACAATCTTTTTCCTCTTCCTCTCCATAGTTCCAACCTTCAAATTCATAGATATTTTGACCTTTGCTTCTTCATAGTTTCCAAACAGTTTAACTGAGCTATCAATCTCCTCTACTAGGAGTGTTGTGATTGTTGTAGATGTCTTGTCAATGTCAACTTCATAAGGAAATGGCTTTATCCATGATACCCTAGGTATTACTGTCTGATCATAAGTGAAATCTATGTCAACTAGAAAACAAATCTCCTCACAATGCTTCTCCACTAATGAACTGGGAATTCTACTTCTCAACCTCATTCTCTTCTTGAATTCAACAAAGTATGTTCCCATAATATTTTTAAAGTTACTGCCTAATTGTTCAATGAATGCATTAATCTGCTGAGTGATAGGTCTTTCCTTCTTCCAAATAATATTTCTGAGTGTGGGAAATGAATTTTGTACATAGAGGAATATACAAACTAGCAGATAACCAAACTTACATGATGAGTTCTTTTCCTTCCTGATTGAAGAAAGGTTCTTAGCCAGTTGCATCAACTGAAGCTCGGCAAGGTCGTAAGTATGATTCTTTTTCACTATCTTCCAAGCTTGATCGACTGTCGTACATGGAACATTGTCCAGTCAGCTCGACTAATAACACTTATGTGAAATTACCCTTACTCTAAAATCAAGCTCCAAATCCTTGATTGTAGAAATAGTCATGCCTCTTTTGTTCCAAACTACTCCAATATTAGCTGTTATATCTTCCTTTCTTAGATTTCTCATGCTCCTTTTACCGCTAACAATCAGATACCCAGTTACCCTATGAATAATGTCTTTTGTAATTTTTAATTGGTCCATTGTCTAGCCAAATATTCATGTCATGTACTCAGCTTAGGACAATCTTAATCCATTCCATCTTAAAATCCTGCGGGAAGTATAGGGCACGAGTTAACCCTTTGTCCGCTAGATGTTTGAATTCATCTTTTAGAATTCTATTTTCACACAATTTATTGTAAGATTACCTCAATTCATTGTCCCCGACTTCACCAATTTTAACCATATAACAAGATCTTACATCATGTATCATAAGTACCTTGGGTGGAATTAATGATAGGGCTCCAGTCAATTCACCCTGGATTTATGGAATGGCACGGAAGTTGGGAGGTGCATAGGCATCGCTCCTCACCAATTGAACTTGTCTCAACTCCTTCTCCATACCCTTGACTGCTGCGGAAGAACTTGCGGCCATGATCTCAAAAATTAGAGTTTGGAAGATGATGAACAGAGTACCTCGGCAAGTCACACTTTGCACTGTTCACTTTAAGGTTGCCAACGACACACTGAAAAGATCCTCAAGAAAACTTTGTAGAAATCAAGTTCGCAAATCCTCAATCGCTCTGTGAAATTCTAAATCACAAGGTAAGAATGAAGAATAAACAACTCTATCCTTTTATAGACTCCAAAGGTCAAAGTAGGTCAGCATTAAATGTTCTACCCATCGGGTTAATGCCAAACAGATGTCCACGGCCGACTAAAACAACTTGCATACCACTCGGCTAACCATACTCGGCCATCACAAAAACTTACTCGGCCAACCATATCAGCTAGGCACACACTAAAGAGCTCGGCCTTAGTGCATACCACTGATGCTCGACACCTATAGTACAATTTGACTTTTACTCGGTACATGTCTTCAAATATGTCCCGGTGCATCTTAACATATGCAGATATGGACTTTGGCACAATTATATGTTAGGAACTAGTGTAAGATATGAAATCTAAATGCAGTTCCTTACACACCTCTTTTGTTTAGTTTGGGATGGTGTGATCACTTGATCCATTGGATTGGGTGACCTCAGCTCCAGTGGTTTCACTACTGCTCAGTTTTTCTTTCCTTACCCATGTCAGGTTCATATGTGCTCTAATTTCCTCAACAGTAGGAGCGGGTACTCTTGTCTTGCACTTTCTCTTAGTATGACCAATTTTCAAACAACTAAAGAAAACTAGGCTTCCATTCATCCAACTCTTAGATCTTCCTCTGAAATGTTTCTTTATGTAGTCTTCAGGTGCATGTCCATACTCTTCACAGTAGTGACAACTTTCCCTTGTATTATAATCCCAATTGTAAGTGTTGCCTTTCCTTGGTGCTTTTGCTTGTGTCTTTGATGTCCATTGTTGTTTAGCATTAGATCTGCAATCTTGTGCCTTATGTCCAAATTTTTGACAGTTGTAACAATATCCATTGATTCTCGATGTGGGAAGTGCATCATTTTCCTTAGCCCAACATTCATGTGCTTTATGTCCAAACTTCTTACAGTTAAAGCAATAACCATTGAACTTTGGTTTAGGATTGGACTTACCATTCTCTCTTTGGAAGATGTTTTCTATGTGTCCTAATTTTCCACAGTGGTGGCATACAGGTTTGTTGTTCTTTTTCTTTGCATTCCTCTTTTCCCCAATCTTAGATGATTATACTTTCTCAGTAGATGTTTGTTGTTCAGTGTGGCCTAATCCAGAAGAATCTTTTGAACTCCTTGATGCTTCCATCAAGTTCTCAAAATGAGTCAAAACTTCATTAGGTCTGTTCAACCTTTCATTCAATTCTTTCTCAGATTTCAATTCATCCTTCAATTGACTGTTCTCAGATCTCAGATTCATTATTTCAATGTCTTTCCTACTGATCTCCTGATTTGCAAGTAGCAGTTGATTCACCATGTCAACCTGATTTTTTGTCATCATTTGTACATCATGTATCCTTTCATCAAGTCTGAAAGTCATCATTCTTTTATCTTATTCATCCATAGCTTTGTCATCTTCGACTTTCTTCTTTTGTTCCACTACTTCACATAGTCTTACTATCTACATTTGTTGTTCTCTTTTCAGGTTTCTAACTTCTTCACACAATGCATTGTTCCTTTCCAATAGATCTACAATTGTTGCATCGCTCTCAGTAGAATATCCATTCTGAAATAGATTTGCAGTGTCCTCTTCTTGATAATGAGTATCATTCATTTGTTTGGCCAAATCTTTCCTAGATGTCAATGACTTCCTCAATTCTTGTCTAGTTGTCTCAAGTTGATGTAATGCTAGCTGAATCTCAATCTTCTGATTCTCAATGACGTTACCCAATTTTTAAATCTCCATCTCCAGATCTATACTCTCAAGCTGATTAAAACCTTTTGTAGGAGAACTAAGCTCTGATACCAATTGTTGGAAATACAATATTGGGAAAGCAAGATACTAAGAGGGGGGGTGAATCATATCTTGAAATTTAATCACTTAAAACTAACTGATCCACATTCATACATATATGAAATTAATCTAACAACTATTAGCATCCACAACATGAAATAAATAACTCATGACACAAAATTTTGATAACCCAGAAACCCAAATAGGTAAAATTGGGGTGGGGATGACACCTACAAATTCTTCACTACTGCAGCAATAAACTATGCTTGTTAGGGATAAAAAAATTTGATCACTACTGGTGATCTACCTAGTTAAAGGTTTGTCCGGTTAGGAGCTAAAGATCATTACAATCTACCTTGTGAGAGGATTTCAACTTACAACAAAGTAAACACTCGGCTAAGAGATTTAGAAATGTCTTCTAGAACCACTCTGTTAAGATATTTCACATGATATACTTGTTAGAATGTCTCAATATATGATCCTTCAATGTGCACTCTGATGTTGATAATGGATCTCCTCTTTCCAATACCTTTTCTGATCTTATAATCTGATATGTCTCTACTCTGCTTCTCATTGCTCTGTCACTCTGCTAGATCTATGCTTCTTCCTCAAAATAACTCTTAGCGCATCTCTTTGTACGCATACACTCTTTCTCTCATACACTTTAGGGTTTAAGAAGCAATCTTAATATACTTTACGAATCTCGTGATTAGATCTAGATCAACGATCACAATCAAAATCTTATGCCTCTTAGGCATTCCAATTTTCTGATTGGCTCCATGCCATGAATAGGATAAAACAATTAAAAGCATAATTAACTCCATTGAAATCATTAAATGCATGAACAAGTCGGCCCAAATAGTTTACCTACAATTTTGTGTCATTCCTGACATGTATGTCAAAACTATCTTTCTTGGCACTTAATTTTATGGCGCTCGGCATGAACATGATCAAATTTTGCTTGATTTCCAAGTCACTCGACAACCATAAATCTAATAAGAACCGACTATGCCAGATAGCTTGGCCTATACTAGATAGCTCGGCCGTAGTGATAACCAGCTAACCTGCCTGGATAAATGACTAAGTGTGGGACACTAATGATCAAAAAAATTAGAGCTCAATGAGAAGTCCATATTGCCTATGTTCAAATTTAAAATATTCAGCATTCAAATCCACAATGATTAAAGTGTTGAACCATTGAACTTGAACCTTTACACAAGTTCAACGTTCAAAGTTCAGAAAGTTCAAGAGTTTAGAATTATGGATCAAAGGTTCAGGTGAGCAGACATTGAACTTGAACCACCGTACCTATTTTGGGTTCAAGGTTCAAAGTTCAACAGGTTGTAAGGTGGAGGTCCAACACCAAGAGTTCAGAATTCCAGATTGCCTAGGTTCAAAGTTCAAATGTTCAACATTCAAATTTGCAAGGAGTAAAGTGTTGAACCATTGAACTTGAACCTTTACAAAAGTTCAAGGTTTGAAGGTTCGAAAGTTCAATTTCAAATTCAAAGGTCAAAAGGAGAAATATTTTAATGGTTTAAAGTACAAAGACCATACCAACACACATCAAAGCATCACAAAAGGAGGTTGCGGATAGGTTTAAGCTACATCCTTTTCCGCTTTAGTCATTTTTCATGAGACAATGTAATGGAAATTTTTAAGAGGCTGCAGATTCAAAATTCATCCTTTTCCCCAAAAACCACCATATCATATGTTAGCTTATAGACCAAGAATGATGGACGAAGCCAATGAAATACTATTCAAAAGGACATATGTAGGGATACATCTTTTCAGTTCCTAGAACTCAAACTTGAGAAAATTTGTTTGACTGGAATATCACAAATTCCATAGCTTCACTCATCTACTCTATCGTCCTTCTTCAAACATGCCCTTGACCTGCATCCGTGAAGGTCTCCCAAATTCTCGATGACCACCAGGAATTAATATCTACCAAACACAATTTAAATCATAATAAATATTTTACAGGGTTGCGTGTGGTGATCGGACTGCAACATTATTCATCATGACACCTGATAAGTGATAGGTACTGGTATTGTTATGGAACACATTCAATATAGATAGTGGTAATTGATAGCTATGAAATCATTATCTAAATCTTCCCAAGAGATTCCTAAATATATTGATAGTTTACTACATTTCAATTAATAGACAATGTTTTGTATGCATGTCACATTGCTAGATGTCCATGTGGACCCTTATAAGTGGCAAAGATTGAATGGTTTGGAGGCAAACATTTCACACATGGTTGTATGTTTGATATACAATTTTCTTCTTAAGTGTGCATAAATGCAAGGAGGAGGTAATATTGAGCTGCTTGATCAAGGGAAAGCAAGAGCAAGTACTCGCAAGTCAAGGCAAGAAAGGCCACGCTCGTGGGTACTAAGTTTTACTTTCAAGAGCGTTTCAAGAATTAAAGATTGAGAAAAGAATAAAATCAGGTGGCTACACTGGATATTTGTAGGGCATACAATCCTTTTTGGATGATGTATTTCTTCTTTTTAGAAAATAATTCCAGTATGGATTATTTTCATTTGGTGCTCATTTGATTTATTTTAGTAGAAAATAGAATTCATGATTGTGATAGAGTCACAGTTTTGGTTATTGTTGACTCATGTTTTCTTTGATTTTGTTGGTTGTTAATAGGGATCACAAAAAAGGTACCCAAGGACATGTTGTAGCAGAGGAGATATTCAAAGTAGCTCATCATCATATCAAAAACCTTAAAAATAAGTTTACAAAAAAAAAATTTGGGTCATATGTAGCATCAAAAGTCTATAAATGGGAATGAGGTGATGCCAAGGTTGGGCAAGGACAAATCTACATCTGCATGTGAGAATTTATATGTGCATAGAGAGAGAAATGCCAAAATTTGTAGCCTCCATGTGGGCCAATGGATATATGAGTTTTCTTGATAAGAGAAAAAGTGATACAAAAGCATCTCTAAGACAACTCTATTTGGTTGCCCCGTAGTCATGTTCTACAGTGCTCAAGGCAATCGATTTCTCTTCAACATGGACATACAGAGCTAAATCACATAGGGGCAACAAAAAATATACATTTCTTATATAGGCTATACATTTTATACTTAGAATATACATTTCTTTACTCTAAATTTATTTAGGCGATCCAAACGTGAGAAACCTCACAAATAAAGCCTATCAGCTAAATAAGCTAATGTTTTAAAGTTACAAGTATGTATTCAATTACAAGATAATCTAAAGTTACATCTATATTATAAGAATTTAGAGTAAAGAAATGTATAAAATGAAGAAATTCAAACTCTGAAACATAAGAGGAAAGGTCTAGAGTGAAGGACTCGAAGGAAGGTGAATTCAAGGAGCTTTTTAAGTTCCTCACAGAGGACTGGTCTCGAATGATGGTGTCAAAGTCCAGTGTGTTGATGAAGAAGGGCTATCTCTCTGGCCTATGTTTCTTTTTGGTATTTTTCTTATTTTTGGCTTGGGTTGCATTGGTCTCTTTTTGTTTCTTCATATGCTAGGCTTAATGGCTCAGATTAATATCTACTGGTATGACCCTGCGTCGCAGATAAAAAAGACTTTTTATAACTGCATTATTATGTTTAAGACTTTTATGACTATTTAGTGGAAAGTGATGACATTAATTTTTCCATTAGTACACTTAGTGAAAAACATTGACAGAGATCATCGGTACAAGCATTACCAGCGGAATACAAGCATTACCGATGGACAGCGAGCATACCCGACAGAACACAAAGGTCATGAGAAAATGCTAAGCATGGAATTGACCGATGAACACTGACAAGTCTTGCACTGACGAAGTGAACAAGACATCACCGACGGGTCAATAACATAACATTGAGATCATCACTAACGACACAGTTTTGAGAACAAAATCGGCGGAACAGAAAAGGCATACCCGACGACCAGTTCAAGAAAGGAACATCGACGACAAAGAAAACCAACTGTCAGAACCGACAGCCAGTTAGAGAACCCGCAAAAAGTGGATCTGATTTTTTACACGTCAAATAAAGCAATGTAATTCTATTTATAGATTTTTAATTTATTTTAAATCATAACTTGAGGGTCAAGCAAGCTTTATGTAAATGTTTTAAAGCATCCTAATGGATCTAAAACATATCTAACTAAAGATCAAGGTCAAGTTATAAACCTTGGATCTAGAGTTAACTTGCGAAGCGTGAATCAAGAATTGAGCTACAATCTATTATAAATAGTTGTTCAAATCAATTGTGAGTTATGAATTCATTATTGTTGATAGCCACGAAGAGCATCTAAGGAGCAGAAGGCAGAATTCATGCAAATTTTAGAAACAGATCATATTAGTTGTCAAGAACACACAGAGGCTACCGACGAGCAGACAAAGGTATTATTAAATCATGTAAGGATGATTACTCATACATCGGAAGCTTTATTGGATCTGTTATCAGCAATTAGAGATTTCATACATCATCAGATCAAAGACTTATGTAGTTTCATTCTAACAAGTGCATCACATCTAAAATCCTTTTGTAGAAGGTGGACTTAACCGTTCTTTACGAATCTCTTAACAGAGTGCACACTTAACAGTGTTGCTAAAGCTTCAAACGAAGTAGATCTTAATAGGTCTCCATTGTAATACTCCTAACATGGTAGGTCATCAGAAGTGACCAATTGTAAGCCTTAATCGACCCCATCTTATCTGTAGATAGTGAAGTTTGTGGGTAACAATCCCCACCGCAGTTTTTACTTCCTAACAGGAGTTTTCTGCAATATCATATCTTGTGTCATGTGTTATCT
This sequence comes from Thuja plicata, assembly GCA_018584345.1. Classification (NCBI taxonomy): domain Eukaryota; kingdom Viridiplantae; phylum Streptophyta; class Pinopsida; order Cupressales; family Cupressaceae; genus Thuja; species Thuja plicata. The sequence continues at coordinate 1,503,014 of MU223068.1, read as the reverse complement.
ATTTTCATGAATGTTTCTTTTATGGTTACATATTAAATAACTTATGATATGATTGCATATACATAAATAAAGATGAACAGTTAGATAAGATAATTTACAAATTGATGATAAAGGGTTAATGGGCTAACCAAGAAAAGTTTTAGAGGTACTGAGTCACCCTTCCCCTCTCAGTACATCATTCCAATATAATTCTAACAATTGGTATCAGAGCTAAGTCTCTTTCTTGAAAAGTTTAAAGACTTAAGAGAAAAGATCATAGTAATGGAAAAGTACAGACTGGACAAGACTATTGAGAATGAGCAATTGCAGATGCAAATAAACTATGAGCAGTATAAAGAGGCAAGAATCAAACTGAGAAAACTTCTTGATGAAAGAAATATTATGGCAACCAGGCTGAATAAGAAAGACTACAAAGAATTGGAAATACAAGATTACTTTGATATAGTAGAATCATCAACGAGCAAAACTTCAGACACATCAGTAGAAGAAATTACAAGTCTACAAGAGGTTAATCTACATCTGACAGATCAAATCAAGATGCTGCAAATTGGTCAAGAAACTCAAATGGTAAAAATGATTGATGTCATGAATGATGCAAGAAAGGTTGAAAATGAAAGAACACTAGCCATTGATGATAGGAGGAAAATTATAGAGAAAGAATCAGAGATTCAAAGGCTTACTGAGCATCACCATGAGGTTACCAACTAGATTATTCTTATGAGTCAAGAAGAAAATAGATTAAATACAGAACTCATTGAAAGAATACAGATCATCGGTGAGCTAAGAGAAGAGAATGAAAAATTGAAGCATGAAATCAAAGTCTATAATCAACACAATGAATTGATCAAAAAGGCTGGAGATAGCAACAAAAGGATGGGTGATTTTCTTGAAGGACAGAGAAGAGTCAACAACTACACAGGATTAGGGTACAACGAGAATGGTGAATCTTCTAATCAACCAAATCAGAGGAATGCTTTCACAAACCCAAGATCCAAGAAGTTGTCATGCAATCACTGTGGAAAACCAGGCCACACCTCAAACATTTGCAGAAGCAAAATGAAAGGTATTTCTCAAACTCAATCTACTTTCATTGGTAATTGTTATAAATGTCAAAAGAAAGGACACAAGGCACATGAGTACAGATCCAAAGGGACAAATCCAAAGAGAAAAACCTATATGGACAAGTATTGTCCTACCTGCAAGATGAATGGGCATACATGTAAGGAATGCTGGAAAAAGAATAGCAAGGCATGGACACCAAAGGAAACCGATAATAGCTACAAACCAACAAGAGTAGGTAACTCATATGTTTGGGACTTTAACACATGGGTAAACTACACAGCATGTGGAAGGTATGGTCATATTGCTGCCAACTGTATGAGAAAGTGGACCAGTACGTCAAGAGGTTGGACCAATCCAAGTATGGCATATTTGCATTGTCATAAGGTTGGACATGTGATAAAATATTGCAAGGATCGACTGACAGACACAAGTACACATCCCAATGGAAATAACATTGATGACATCAAGAAAATGAGAAACAAGATATGGGTAAAAGCCACAAACACTGAAGGTGCTAGACAAGCAATGCAAATGATGACACCTCATCCAACAGATTTGGTGACATCACTACATCCAACTAAATTGCACAAGTAAGTATGGAACTGCATTATGGAAAGTTCCATTATACATCGGTTCCATCACACATAGTTCATATTGTAATATTAGCATGACTAAAGATGCAATATATTGTTATTTGCTAAACTATTGAAAAGCAACCATCGGTTATAAGGCACACTTTGCATCGGTGAACACACACAGAAAGGTTAGCACTACTTACCGAAATGTATCGGTCATTACACAAGCTAAGTGTAAATTGACAGATATTGGTGAACATTGAATCAACAAAAGTTGTCTTCGTAACCTCACCAACAATCATTGATGAAGTCTCCAAAGCTGCTAGCAACCCCGACGCTTTGCACAAACACCGAAGATGTTATGAATGTCTCCAACGAAAAAATCATTCTTCATAAACTGACGAGTTGGTAAGCATTAATGACAACTTAGGGTGCAAAAAGGTTATAAAATCCCAACGAGTAAACTCATTTTTGCACCCACGATTTTTTAGCAGAGCAGAGCAGTGCAGACTAGAGCAATTTAAGAGAAATTTGGAAAGCGACCCAGCAAAAATCAATTTGACATGAAGCATTCACATTCACAGGCAATCACAGAGAATCCGTAAGTAATAACACTCACTGACTGCACTGTTTTATTTATGAAAAGCCCTAAATTTCTGCAAACAAGATGGCATCAAATTCTAGAGTTGAGAAAATTAAGGAAGATAAGAATAAATCCTTCAAGCTTGTCAGTAGAGGCTTGTGTGTTGAACCTAAATACAAGCTACACCCTAAAATAGCTTCACAACTTGACGATTCCGGAGCATTCTCCAGAATCCCACCTAGGGTTTTACTAGTAGAGGATGTAAGGTCCTATATTCACTATAAGATCTTGGAGATAGGAGATGTAGACCTAGATAATGCCTACAGGGCACTGTGTGATGATGTTGGAAAGCTCAAAGAAGAGCACAAACATTTGGAAGTAAAGGGACTCACAAATGCACTGCATTTTCCCAAGGTCTTCAAAATAGAATGGGTAAAGATTGTTCTTAGCAGAGTTCACAACAAGACTCTATGGCTAAATAAGCCAAAGCAAATAACAAAGGATGTTACTCATGGTGTCACAGGTTATCCTACAACTGATAAACCAAAGACTCACAAGCACCCATCTCTGGTAGAAGTGGAAAAACTGACTGGTGCTAAATCAGATAAAAGAGCACTAAAGGTCAACACCATTACCGATGTAGAGCTGAAGTTTGGAGCATGTGTTGTTGGATATAA
>MU223068.1:1451343-1498332 GCA_018584345.1 Thuja plicata | reverse complement strand
CTATTGACACTGCAACAATCAATACACCTACAAACATGAATATATTAATAGATGCCATTGATATTCAGTCAAGTCAGGACAAATCATCTAAGAAAGATGATAATATACCCAAGGATATGGATACGGATGAAAAAAAAATTTCCTCCAACACTCAAAAGGATACAGATACAGAAATGAAGGATGCAACCAACAATCAGCAAGAAGTGTCAAATGAACAAACCAAAGAAGCTAATAATAAAATAGAGGATACACTGAGAAAGGGTGAAGAAAAATATAAAAGTGAAGGAGTCAAGCAGGATGAAGGAATAAAACTTCAATAAGATACATCTATTGATACACCTAAGGAAAATGAGGAGATGTCTTCACCAAACCAGCCGGTGGACTCAGAACAGATACAAAAGGATGCCTCATCTTCTCGACCCTCACCTACAAAGTCAACCCCATCTCAAGCTTTACAAATGGTAGTACATCAATCTGCCACATAGCCAAAGAAGAAGAAGAAGAAAACTTTGAAAAAGGACATTCTGGTTGTTACACCGGATGAAGTGATAGAAGTTCCAAACTGGGATATTACCACTTTGGACAGTGATAAACTTCAACAGTTTGGAGTGCTATGTCAAAGAAAATCCATTCAAGATAAAATGATACAAGAACACAGGGAAACAATGGCACTTGACAAAGCAAGAGACATTCTCCAACAACTTGTTCCTGAGGTAAAACTTGAAGCAAATGCTACAGTTAAGGAACAAATTGTTGTTCTTACCGACGCAATCACAGAGCAGATTATAGATGCAAAACAAGCAGAAGAGAAGTATCAATACAAATTAATTGATAAAATCAGCCAAGAAGTAGCACTGAACAAGGTAAAGCTCTCTGAACTAGCTGATCAATTAGAGCCAATGATTGCTGAAGCAATTACCTTATTTCAAAAGATGTGCACGCTTGAAAATTTTACAAAAGAAAATAGTGACAAGTTAGCAGAGATAGATTCTAATGTCACAGCAAGTGCATAAAGCCTAACCTCAAATGTAGACAGTATCAAGGCGCATCATGACAAGGTCATTGAGGCTGACATGCTAAGGCAAGAAATATGGGATGCTGAGACACAACTACGAGGTGAGATTACAGAACTACAGGCACACATTTTGCCTAATCTTACTATTCTACAGAAGCATATTTCTGATGCGAGAAGCCTTATTGCAACCCTCGAGATGTCAGTAGTAGATAGTATCTATGATATACATGTAAGGATATCACTTGAGCACATGGCTATAGAAATGCTAAAGGATAAATGGGAAAAGATGATGGAGGAGATCAAGCCCTCACATTCCCACCTTTTTGACAAGCTGTAAGTACCTTTGCCTTTAGAATCAAAAAAGGAGGAATAGAAAGGAAATGTATATTGTATGTACAGGAGGAATATATATACAAAGATAGTTATATACAATATATCAAAAAGGGGGAAAATAAAAGTACATAATGATATGTATATATACTTACACTTATCAGCATATACATAGGGGGAGTCATTCAAATGACTAAGGAAGGAGTATACACAGGTGTACATACTAAAACATTCAGTATTTTGCACATATCATATTTTTGATACTAATGTCAAAGGGGGGGATTGATGACATTAATTTTTCCATTAGTACACTTAGTGAAAAACATTGATAGAGATCATTGGTACAAGCATTACCGGCGGACAGCGAGCATACCCGACAGAACACAAAGGTCATGAGAAAATGCTAAGAATAGAATTGACCGACGAACACTAACAAGTGTTGCACTGACAAAGTGAACAAGACATCACCAATGGGTCAATAACATAACATTGAGATCATCACCGACGACACAATTTTGAGAACAAAATTGGTGGAATAGAAAAGGCATACCCGACGGCACAGTTTTGAGAACAAAACCGGCCGAACAGAAAAGGCATACTCGATGACCAATTCAAGAAAGGAACACCGACGACAAAGAAAATTGACTGTCAGAACCGACAGTCAGTTAGAGAACCCGCAAAAAGTGGATCTGAGTTTTTACACGTCAGATAAAGCAATGTAATTCTATTTATAGAGTTTTAATTTGTTTTAAATCATAACTTGAGGGTCAAGCAAGCTTTATGTAAATGTTTTAAAGCATCCTAATGGATCTAAAACATATCTAACTAAAGATCAAGGTCAAGTTGTAAACCTTGGATCTAGAGTTAACTTGCGAAGCGTGAATCAAGAATTGAGCTACAATCTAGTATAAATAGATGTTCAAATCAATTGTGAGTTATGAATTCATTATTGTTGATAGCCACGAAGAGCATCTAAGGAGCAGAAGGAAGAATTCATGCAAAGTTTAGAAACATATCATATCAGTTGTCAAGAACACACAGAGGCTACCGACGAGCAGACAAAGGTATTATTCAATCATGTAAGGATGATTACTCATACATAGGAAGCTTTATTGGATCTGTTATCAGCAATTAGAGATTGCATACATCATCAGATCTAAGACTTATGTAGTTGCATTCTAACAAGTGCATCACATCTAAAATCCTTTTGTAGAAGGTGGACTTAACCGTTCTTTATAAATCTCTTAATAGAGTGCACACTTATCAGTGTTGCTAAAGCTTCAAACGAAGTAGATCTTAACAATTCTCCACTATAATACTCCTAACAGGGTAGGTCATCAGAAGTGACCAATTGTAAGTCTTAACCAGCCCCTTCTTATCTGCAGATAGTGAAGTCTTGTGGGTAACAATCCCCACCGCTGTTTTTACTTTCTAATAGGAGTTTTCTGCGATATCATATCTTGTGTCATGTGTTATCTATTTTCATGATTGTGTCTTTTATGGTTACATATTAAAGAACTTATGATATGATTGCATATACATAAAGAAAGATGAACAGTTAGATAAGATAATTTACAAACTGATGATTAAGGGTTAATGGGCTAACCAAGAAAAGTTTTAGAGGTACTAATTCACCCCTCCCCTCTCAGTACATCATTCCAATATAATTCCAACAGAAAGGATTTAGCAGTGGTCCATCCTAATTCTACTTACTCTAAGTTCTTAAATAGTATGTGAGATTTTTACAAAAATTTGAATTTTTTTATATCTTACTTAAGAATTTAAAGATATTGTTTTTACTTTGATATATTGAATGGATGAGAACATGTTATGTGGACAAAGGTAAAAAAATGGTCATTCAAAAGTGATACCTCATGTCTATTTATAGATGCCACATAAAAATGTGTTGCAACAACCTCAAAAAATTCCAAAATTTATTTGATTCATGGTCCCCTAATAAATGTTCTAACCTATACCTATACACACATGGTCTAAAACCATGCACTATAGTTAACAAAATAGTTGCACAACTTGTCTATTAAATATTCAAATTTTAATTGTTGGGTACAAAAGTGGGAAAACCATTAGAACATGTGAAATATTTTAATGATCTATTAAATATCATGACTTTTCTTTTTCAATGATAATAAGTGGTATTAGGTGTGTAAGAGGCTAGTTGTTATTGGAACTGAAATAACCATTGGATGCCAGCCATTTATTATTGAAATTATAAAGACTAAATCTTGGTATTTATACTACATGCCTACAACTTTTACTATCAACTATTAAAATAATTTCTAAAAATCTAAAACTTTTGCCGTAAACATGCTATTTACTTAATTGAAATATAAGACCTTCAAAATTTATTTATTATTAGATACAATCCTTTCTTATTTAACCTCCATTATATTTGAGTTACATCTTATAAATCACCAAACACATTATAAAATTAAATAAATTTGACAAATGAATTAAGTATTTATATTCAACGTATAATGCACTTTTGACAGGATTCATTAGCTAGGTGAAGTTCAGAACATAGCATGATTTTGAATTAAATGTGGTGTAAATAATGGAATGGTGTACTAAGAGGGGAGGGGTGAATCAGTACCCTCAAAATTTTTATCAATTAACCTTTATCCTTTTATGATCAATACGTTGTATTACCATTCATATCTGCTATTTCATCTTTGTGTATGTAACATCAACTCATAATTCAATAAGTATGTAAAACATTCATAGAAGCATTCATGAAATGTATAGACACATGACACAAGATTTGGTAACACAGAAAACTCCTGTTAGAAGGTAAAAACTACGGTGGGGATGACACCCACAAAAACTTCACTATCTGCAAATTGGAAGGGGCCGATTAAGGCTTACAATTTGATCACTTCTGATGATCTACCCTGTTAGGAGTATTATGTGGAGATTGGCTAAGGTCTACTCTATTAAGAGCTTTAGCAACACTGTTTAGTGTGCACTCGGTTAAGAGATTTACAAAGGATTGTTAAATCCACATTTCTTGAAAGGATTTCTTCTATTTTCTACACTTGTAAGAATGTAGACAAAAATACTCATTGACCTGAGTGTATGCAATCTACAATTGCTGATTACACATCCATGAAAATCACATGTACAATGTATCACCTAATATGATTGATCAATACCTTTGTTTCTCAGTAGCCTTGAATCTGGTTCTTGATAACCTAATTCATCTTTTGATGTTCTTGCTTGAAACTCTTAGTCTGATCCATAGATGTGCTCCTTGGATACTTTCATCCTCTCATCTATATGAAATGAACATGATTGCACATATATTTATACAATAGATTGACTTAATTGAGTTTCATGTATTACAAAGATAACTCTATGATCGAAGGTTTACAACTTTACCTTGATCTCCTAGTTTGCATGTTTTTAATCAGTTAGACTGATTAAAACAATTACAATTATCTTGCTTGTCCCTCAAGAAATGGTTTTAAATAAAATCAATACTCTAAATATAAAAACATAAGTGTTTTATCTGACGGGGAAGTCAGATCCACATTTCTCGGGATTTAACTGACCTTCAGTGTTTGATGCTCGGGTTGCTCTATTGTCAGTTGTCGATGTTCCTTCTGTGAGCTATCTGTCGGGTTCCCTTTCTCTGTTAGGTTCCTCTCTTGTCTACTCTTTCAGTTTACAGTGTAATATGCTCATCGGGTTCCTCTGTCAGGTTCCACTTCATCTTTTTCGGGTTGCACTTGCAAACTGTGTCATCAGTTTACATAATGATCTACTTTATCAGGTTTCTCTATACTTAGCACTTTTAGTGACCTTTGTTATCTGTACTTTCAGTTTGTACTAAAATTCTATCTTTCGGTGTAGGTGTAACCGATGATTCATAAACTATTTTCCCTTTGCATATACTAATGGAAAAATAATGTCTTCAAAATGTGCATCTAATCTACAAACATTACAAAATTAAATGTAAAAGTATTAAATAATTTTGACAAATGAAATCAGGTAAAGTAAAATGCATATTGACTCAACTTATTAATGAATTGAAATTTTGAATTAAATGTGGAGCAAATTCAGAAAGGACTGAGTAAAAGAAGCAACGACTATTGTTATAGTATAAATTTGTATTGATTATAACTGTCAAAACACCATTTTTTTTGCACTAAATACGATCTTACCCTCTAGATTTTGGAAGCTCTGTACACCTAACGAAACTCAATTTCACGGGCTTTAGTACATCGCTTTCCAAAATGAATAAAAGAATCAAGTATAAATTTTATATTCTCAAACAAAAATCTCGCTATATTTACCTAACAATCCAAATCTCCATGATTATATCACAGAATTCTCACTTCATTCCCCACCCAGTAACCTTCCCTATACTTTAAAATCCTATTCCTAAACTAATGACATAACTGATGATATTTGACAATTTAATGCCTGGCTCCTAGACTGGGGGTCGATCTGAGAATCTGTTTATTGCCAGAAACCTGCATGCGACCGACCGTTAGTCTGGGCTTAGACTTGGAAAGGCACTGGCCAATAACAATGTCATTGTGTATGGGACTCAGCTCAAAAGGCGAAACGGGCCCTTTTGGAGGAACATTGTACACCAATTTCTCAACTTCCCCCAATCCTCTTTTTGGGACTTCACGGGTTTAATTCTTTTTAACCCTGATTTTCAATCCACTCATGTCTCCTATAGCGCTGGGTGTCATCTCACCCTCGTGCTCATCGCAAGGCAATCCAAGATCGTCTCCCTCTAATTTTTTTAGTTTTGTGTGAAAGCCTAAACTTTTTCTGATACGACACCAAATTGATTCTCCCTAGTGTTCTTGTGTCGCTGCAGAGCGATGCAGCAGTAAGTAACTCAACAAAACATGACAGAGAAAACAACATTTTCATACATTAAAACTCCATCTTTTTATCAGGAAGTCTGTCTATTGCTGAAAGAACCATGATATCTCGAGCAAGAATGCGGATCGATCGATGTTTTTATAGGTGGGAATTTGAAGTAGGTCACATGGCCGGATTCCTCGCTTTGACTAATTCAAATCTAGAATTTAATTTGCTCAAATTTTGACAATTTCACATGGACAAAAGGGAAAAGTGACAATAGTATGAATGTTTGAAACGGAAGATTACACGTAGGAAAACGCGTGGATTGCCTCAACTCAATGCAAAATAGTGTATACCACTTCCGTACAAAACAATGGTATTAAGCGTGAGACATGTATTGAGGCTCTCTATACATGAGCAACCTCACAAATAAAGCCTATCAGCTAAATATATATTTTGTAAATTTGACGTTTAAAAAATTTATATTTTGTAAATTTGACAAGGAAAAAGGATTTAAGTGTCTTGCATCTTCTATTGAGAGATCTTTTAACCTTTGATATAATTTTAACGTTGTAGAACCTCATAAAAGAAAAGGCTTCAACATAATTACGTCGTAGGCATTTCCATATGAAAGAGGTCAGGCTAATTTTACAATCTAACGGTGGGAATTCATGGAAACAAAATGACTACCATTAAAATGATTTGAAGCGTTGATTCTTACCTTTCTATCATTCTACACTTTCGTCAAATCGTAGTTGCCCAAACATTTTTCATTATTTTTGTCATTTTCTATTCTCGCCCACTTTAAATGGTCCCACCAAGGTTTGGGAAAACACAATTAGGTGAAACGAACATTTGATATCAGCGATTAAAGATTGAAGGAGGATGATGTACGAACATTGGAGACAGTTCAACCGTTGATTATTTTTCATCAATTTTAAGCAGTCACCATTTTCCACGTATACGTATACGTATAGACTCTCGCACCAAGCAGTCTGTGTTGTTCACGAATTCACCAATGTATAATTCGAAAGAAAAGTGAGGAAGTCGATCTCAAACCATACTTGCTCTCAAGATTCCTCGTACTCCCTTGCTCGTAGACAAGGAATCTTTGCGCAATATTGTGGTCAGTTTCATGTTGGCTTGCAAAGACACGATCGATGACATCTGCATTGACATTGTTCTTCTAGCTTCTCTCTTCACATCCCCAAAAGGAGAAACACATTTTTAAGGAAGTCGTGGATAAGATGGCGGCGCTGTCATATGAGGAGATAAAAGGGATGGAGTATCTTCATGCAGCAATATGCGAGTCGATGAGATTATATACTCTTGTTTTCTATGACTCAAAATAGGCATTGCATGATGACTGTCTCCCTGACGACACGTTGGTGAGAAAGGGGACTTGGGTAACATATCTTTAGATTAAGGGCAACCGTACATGGAAGAATATATCCCCCAATGTCACCACTTTGGCATCAAAATGTAAAAACAATTTTATCAATTCTCATGGACTTTGAACAATTCCTAGAATCAAAGAAACAATTTATTTATTTTGTGCATTGATATTCCTTAAAATGTGATTATTTTAATAGTACCTATCCTTGTAGAGTGTATTATTGCATGTTTTTTATTTAAAGTAACATGTAGAGATTTAAAGGTATAGGAAGGGGGTGATGGAGAGAGTTGGATAGATAGAGAGACAAAGATGTGTCTAGATATGAAGGGAGAGAGGAAGATAGGGATAGAGATGAATATAGAGTGAGAGGATGGGAGAAAAATAGATAGAAAGATAGAAATAGGTTGAGATGTAAAGTTAGAAAGAGATCTAGAGAGATACCAAAGGAGAAATAGAGAGGGAGAGATAAAAATAGAGGGGGGGAGAAAGAGGGAGAAAATAGAGAGATAGAGAGTGGTACTGGAAGAGATAAAGATAAAGAGAGCTAGGGAGGTAAAGAGGGAGAGCTAGAGAAGAAAATATCGAAAGATAAGAAGGAAGAGGGAGAAATAAAGATATATAGATAGTGAGATGGATTAATAGAGAGATCAAAAGATAAGGAGATATATAGGGAGAGGAGGAGGGAGGCAGAGATAAATAGATAGAAAGAGAGACATCAAACATAGATAAGTATATATATATATAGATATGGAGATGGGGAGAGATAAAGAGTGGGAGACAAAAATAGGGGAGATAGGTGGAGGGAGGGAGAAAGAGATAGAGATGGAGATTTATGTGAAAGAGAGAGATAAATATATATATATGACCATCTAAATGGGGGAGATATATTAGGGATAGAGAGGGATGGAAAGATAATAAAATACACATAGAGATAGAGGGAGATATGGTAGAAGAAATATGGAGATGTAGCGATTTAAAGGTATAAGAAGTGGGTGATGGAGATAGATGGATGGATAGAGAGAGGGAGATTTGTCTAGATATGGAGGGGGGAGAGGAAGATATAGATAGAGATGAATATGGAGTGAGAGGATGCGAGAGAGAGAGAGAGAGAGAGAGAGAGAGAGAAATTGGTAAAGAGATAAGGAGATATAGAGAGGATGAGAGGGAGAGACCAAAAAAGGAACAAGTACTTAATTGACCTTTCATACATCTACGACGTACCCATTGCACACTAAAGTGTGATTGCTAATTAAGAGAATGACAAAACCATTCGTACTAACGAACACTCTTATAGTACGTGGTAGGACTTTTATCTCTGTCAGATGCTCATTCGCTTGAATGCCCTGCTCAATCCACTCTGATAGAATCATAGAATTTAAATGCAATATGATATTGGAAAATCCCAATTTGATTTGATGTAATCCATTTAATCTTAGGATAAATAAAATCTGACTCAATTTGATCTCAAATTAATTTGAAATGACTGAAAAAGAAATTGACAACTGAGAACCACGAAAAAAAAATCCAGTTTGACAGCAACCTAGTAATTGTTTTGGACGAAAGACTTGTTTGAGGATTAAGTCCCACAAAATGCAGCTCCCAATTCTTTGTCTGCTCCCATGGAGTCTGGGTATTATTACAAGCTGTTCAGAAGCCCTCACTAAATCAATCCAACAGCAGATGTCTGTCAATTTGATCATCGAATCAAAATATGATTTGATTCTAGGATTTGAATTGAATGCGTTTCAAGTTTCAACAAAAGTATTTGATTTAATTGAACAGTCTGATTTGAAGATGTGATTGCTGACTGAAAACCAGCGCAGTTTCACAGCAATCTAATGGAGTTTAATACCACGAAACATGTATTATTAGAAATCACTTATTTACAAAGTAAGATATATGAGAATCTAATTCTGATTTGCAAAAAGAGAATGCTTGGAAATCTAGTTCTTTCTAGAATTTGTAAAAAACATCTAGGCTAAAAAGGATTTACAAGAAAGCTTAGCTTAGTGCTCCCTTTAGCTTCCGTGTATACGTAATAAATGTTGGCCTATGCAGGTCTCGAACCTGCGACCTTCGCGTTATTAGCACGACGCTCTAACCAACTGAGCTAATAGGCCAATTTAGTGTTATTATCATTATTTAATCAATTTCAAAAAACCGGGTACGCAAAATAGTCATGCACACTGTCCGCGTTTAATAAAATATGAGATGTCTTCGGTGTGTGGTTTTTTCCCAAGGTGTGGGTCACGGAAGAAAATTATAAATATTTTGTTGAATTAATGTTATTATTTGTAAATATTAACTACGAGTTAAATTTGTATAAATAATCAATCTGTTTTTGAATTGAGGGTGAGGGGTTTTTAATTTGTCAATATTTTATTAGTTATGATTCTTGTCTGAACTCTCTTTATTGTACTTTCAAAAATATTTAGTTTTTTATCAAATATAAAATTAAATAATATACTACCATTCACATAAATTATATTTTAATAATTTAAATTAAAAAATATATTATTATTATTATTATGTACATTCTATTTTAAATAAAAAATATTTCGTTTTCTAATTTAATTATAATATTTTTATTTTTTTTGTAAAGACGACTCTAAAATATTTAATTAAGCATCGAAAAGTTCAATAGTACCATAAAGAAGTTAAAGAGGAAAATCATTCAAGTCTCAAACTTAACCATAGTTTAAACAAAAACTAGCCTAAGTTGAAATGTCAATGGGCATTGCCCAGAAACTACCAAATAAAAAGACAGTCCCTCAAGCAGCCAAAGTTGTGGGAGAGCGGAGGGTCTTTCTTGTCATTCATGTCTCCCCAACCAGCAATCTAAGAAGGCTCAGGGTCGGGCAGAGTCCATCCATCAACAGTTTCTTCGTCCTCCTCCTTATCATCTTTGCAAGGCAAAATTGTCAAAGAAAGTCGAGGGAAATCTTCGCCAGTAGTGCATCATGTGGTTCCATCTGGTAGCCAACCAGAAGTGGTGGCTAGTGGCCAATGGGGTGTTGGTCGAAATCCCCAAGCAAAAGGGGAAACCAAGCAGCGAGATGAATTCTGCAAGTGGCAGGGAGACCGATAACGTGGAGGGGATTGTTGGCTTGGGGATCGCGAGCAAGAATCTCTCTGCCAACTGGAACCGTTGTGTCATTGGTGCCGCCCACGGGAGTGGGTAGGAGCACCAGAAATAGATGCATCTGGCATAAATCTGGCCATAGTACATGGGGCATTGCCCCAGTGTTGAAGAAGCTCCTGCAAATGAGAAACCTCAAGAGCAACCTTATCTGCTTGAACTTAAATCTAGAGCATCACATTATTACAAATACACGCCTTAGCAAATAAGGATACATTATTATTGATAACTGTATTTGAAAAAAGAACTAAATTTCTTTCTTTGCAAATTGTAATTAAAATTTCCATCTAAAAAGTGTGCCAAATTTGCAAGATAGGAAATGGAAGAGTTGGGTGGTCACCAAAAAGAATAATAGGCCAAGTAAACATAGAAGGGCATAATGAGGGAAAAAAGCTATGAATTCAGACCCAATAGCTTTGTGCCCGCTGATAGAGCCAGAAGAGGTGGTGAAAATATTCAGGCTGGTGACTGAAAGGGCAATGGGGATCCAGAATACCTAGATAGTGAGGCCGAGAACCTAAAGGTAACTCTTGAAATAAAAGACACCAATTAAAATGTGCAATTTTAGGTTTTGTAATAGTAGACCAAATAGTAATAAAACACAATCTCCAAATAGAATGAGAAGATTGAATATGCCATCTATGGTTCAAAACCTCCACCATAGGCAAGTGCCGAGAAAGCCAAAGATAGCCTTATCGGGGTTGATATCTTTCAAAAGTCGTGTCAGGGTACCAGCACCAGCCCTTCCACCATGCAGTGTGACCAGTAATGCCAATCTTGTGTAAAGGTTCTGGTGGCAAACAAGAAACCAAAAGCTCAAAAGTCTCCCTGTCTTGGCTGGAAAGGCCAAATGTACACGAGAATCCTCCCACCTTCGAATGGACATTGTCTCTCAACTGAAGAGATCACGAGGAGTAGGGAGGTCATGACAATGGAGACGTAGGGCATGGATTCTTAAAACTCTAGCCAAAGGGAGCCCTTGCATCGAAATTAAAGGTGATCACCAGAGCATTTGCTGGTTAAAAGAAAGGCCATCACAGAAATCAGAGTCATTCCATCTTAACTAGGGTCTGGTAGCTACACATACACGCCAAATGCTTTTGGCCACAAAGGAACCCTAAATTTGCACAGGGTCTATCATAAGAAGAAAATTATGAATGCCCAAATCTTTCCATGTTGGGCAATGTAAAGGAAAGCTAGAAGAAATGCAATGACACAATAAAACCTTCCAAGCCTCTTCTCCAGAAATGTTGCGAATTATCCACTTAACACAGAGAGATTGACCTTGCCTTTGGGTGTAAATGAGGCCTATGCCACCAAAGTGTTAAAGGAGACAACAATACTCCTAGGCCACACGGTGAAATCCATGTTGTTGGGTATCCGAGGCCTAGAAAATCTCTAAGAAGGCGCTCCAATCTGGCATAAGCTACTTTTGAGGGAGACCAACAGGAGGAGTAGTAGACATGAGTAGTAGCCAAATTTTGGAACAGGCTTGGAATTTGCCTACTAACGAGAGAGGTTTAGTAATCTAATAAGCTATCTTGCTCTCAATCTTTGCCAAAACAATATTCCAAAGCTCAGCTGCAGAGTCATGAAAGGCAAATGGAATGCCGAGGAAATGGAAAACTTGACCATATTGTATCCATTGCCAATTATAGTACAACATCCATTGTGGTAGAGGTAGGAAAGACTGGCGATAACAAAGAGCCTTATGTCATTGAATAGATGAACCAGAAGCCAAGCAAAATATGTCAAGGAAATGAAGAGCATTCTGCACGGTTGCCTCATCCTCAATGAGAGTGAGGAAAGTGTTAGCACTGCATATTAAAAAATTTCAAATTTCAAAGCTTTGGCCCTTTTCTCGCATGTTCTGGTTCAAATTTCATGTCTCTTCATAACAAACAGTCAATTTTGTGGTTAAGTCTTCAAATTGCCTTGTTCCAAGTTTTAGTCGCACACCCGCGTTGATCTTTTAAAGTGTCTTTTTAAGTGAACGAGTGAGCGACAAGTCATTTTGGTATGAATCACGCAGTCACGATCATATTTTGTTAAGTCAAGTTAGGTGTGCGAGTAAGCATCTTGATCGTTAAATGGTGTTAATCGCGCAGTCGCAATGTATTTTTGAAGTCGGGTTATTAGTTCGCGATTAAGCGAGTTGGAAGTATTTTGTATGTCGCTCACTCGCGAGGGATTAAGTTCTGTGTTAAAAAGTTTAGCGAGCCAGCGATGAGTTAAGTCTTTGTGTATCGCACAATCGCGGTGGTCTTAGGTCTTTATCTTTTCCTCAGCAACTAAGCGAGTGATGTAAAAAAGGTTTAGTCGCTCACCCGGGCTAAGTTTTCGTGCATATCATTTGATCCCGCGAGTGCGCGAGGGAGTCAGATTTTTAGATGTCGCCCACTCGCCCAAGTCTTAACTGTTGTGTTTTTTGCAATGCGAGTATGCGATGCAGTATGTTCTGGTCATCAGATGGTCCTTGTCGCTCAGTCGCACAGGAAGTTTTCAGTGTTTTAAAGTGCGCGAGTGCGCGACTAAAAGATCAGCTTTGTTCTCGCTCACTCGCAAAGGATTTGCAGTTTGAAATGATGAGCTCACGAGTGCATCATGAAAGAGAGAAAAAAAAAAAAAGCTATCACCCACTCGCCCATGAATAAAGTCAAGTGAAAAGAAACTAGCGGGTGTGCGATTAAGAAAGCATGTTGGCTACCACTCACTCACAGACAATGTGCTGGTTAAAATTTCAAGCCCACGAGTGCGCGATGAAGAAAATTGAAAGTTGTCGCTCAGTCGTCCATAAAGAAAGTTCAGACAAAAGGGATTAGTGAGTGAGCGATTAATACATTTTGAATATTTGGTGAAGGCACTTGCTCTGTTGCTAAGGATTTATTCAAAAATAACTTTCAGCAGTGAGTATGCGACTGTGATGGAAAAGGGTCATCACTCACTCGCTAATATTTATAAACTGAAATATTTTGCAGTGCGAGTGAGTGACCAAGTAAAGTGCATAATGAAAATGGTCATCGCTCACCTGCAGAGGTATAAACACAAATCAGAAAGGCATAGTGATTGCACGACCATAAAATAGTGCATGATTGTTTTAAAAACTGCTCACTCGCTCAGATCCAAGCATGATAAGTTAGAGGTCAGCGGGTGTGTGACCAAGGAGTGAATGAGTGATGAATGTACACTCGCTCACTCACAAGGTTTCAAGGAAAGTAAAGTTTTGGGCGGCAAGTCCGCGATTGATAAAAGGAAAAGTGATGTCGCTCACTCGCGTAGATATAAGTGCAAAAGATAAAGAGGTGGCGAGTGTACGACCACCAAATGATAAAGTTTCTAGTTAGGTCATCGCTAAGTCACAGAGGATACAAACAAAAATAAAAATAGACTACGAGTGCACGACTGGTTGTAAGAAAAGGTCTCGTCGCTCACTCACAAGGACAATTTTAAATATAAGCAAGGTACAGCGGGTTAGCGACAAATTGACAAGTGACTTAATTCAAGCTTACAAGTGCAAAAAGGGAAAAAGTGTGTACTCTTTTCCAGCAGGGATCATACAGTGTGAATTAATGGCAGCATTAGTTACAGAAAGATGATTGCGTGACACTGTAAGTGCAAGAATTTGGCATTCAAGTGGACGAGACGCCGATTTGATGGCTATAAGTATCAATGATTGAGCTTGATTTTGTACAATTCTCATTTCTGCATTCTAAGATTTTCTATGAGAGCGATAGAGATTTATTTTTCTGAGATAGCAATTTGAAAAGGAAAGATGAGTCAACCTACTACTAGTGCTGCTTCACAGGTGTCTGAAAAGAAGAAGGTTGCAGCAAATAAATATATAGAAGAATTTGTTGATTTTCTACTTGGGACATCAAACGCAAACAATGCTAACTGCCCAGGATGAGTGGAAGGATAGATGGTGTCAATGCAGAAATCCTGTCACTCTAGGCTACTCGAGTAATACTCTATTTCATTATTTCTGGAACAATAGAGTTAAATCCATCCCAATTTGTAATCCCTAGGATTTAAACATGGCTAAATTAATTGTGCTTGATATATATCTGCACATAGAATTAATTAGGGAATTGGCTAAGAATTATTGCCTAGTAGCCATGGTAATTAGGAAAAAGAAAAAGGAAGCCCTAGTACATATCAATAGGAGGTCAGTAGCAGAGGTTTTTGGGATTACTGGTGCATTATGCATAGAAATTGACCTAGAAAACATAAAGGTAGATTATGGGAAGAGGGAGAAATGAGGGATTCTTTGGTCTGAATAAAGAACTTTTTGGAGATGTACACACCCTGAGAAAAGAATGCCAAGAAAGAGAACACTTGCTTAAGAAAAATATTTCCAATGATACTGGCCCTGTGGTGAGGTAAATAATTAATTATGAAACTCAAAAGCCTCCTAACTCTAAAATATCTACAAAAAATAAATCAACAACTAATGCTAGACAAATAGATGTTGATAAAGGAAAACAAAAGCTCACTAGCATTAAATTTTTTGAGCCTAAGGTTGAAGAGGGTATGTCTCAAGATATGTTCTCAATTGATATGGAATTGGAAAGTGCTAGCAAGGCTAAAGATGATATTGCAAAATAGTTGGAAAGGGCAGAATTAGAAGTTGTTGCTGCAAAGATGAAAAGAAAGATTGCTTTCTTAAGTTCTCCAGTTTATACAAATTTAACAAATGTCACTCAAAACATGCCTATAAATACCTATAATATTCAGAATACTAGTGGTAATACAAATACCTAGACGTATGGTGCAGCTCAATGAGTTGCATCACAACCAGGAGGGAGTGGATTGAACAATGCTAATGGTCAACAAAATGTAGGCATTGGTAACAGTGGCCAAAATATTGGTACTAATTTTCAGAGAAGACCTATTCATTTGGAGAGATATAGGCAACTATTTTTTGATTGTATCCCTGGCCAACCAAACCCTATCCCTAATGAGGTCAAAGATAAGATTCCCAAATTTAGTGGGAATAATGCCATAACTGGTGAAGAGCATCTAAAAGTCTTTTTAGATACAATGAATGATAATGAGATTGGAGATGAAGATGTTGTGATGAAGTTATTTGTGCAATCCCCGATTGAGGATGCAAGAGATTGGTACCGAGGTTTGCCTAATAATAGTATTTACTCTTGGGATGAATTTATTAGAAGTTTCAAAGAGCAGTATGGTGACAAGATAAATTCTGGTTTCATGTTGAATGAATTCAATAGTTTGAAAAAAAATTCTAATGAAGGCATTGCTGAATTTAATGTAAGATTTCAAAAGGCTATGTATAAGTTGTTTCAAGTATTAAGGCTAGATGAAAATTTATGTGTCACCACCTACTATAATGCTTTGAATGGAAAGACAACTTATTTACTCAGAGATAAAGATCCTCAAACCATGAGAGAAGCATATAAGTTGGCCATAAACATAGAAAGCAATAGAAGAGCTTTTGGCAAGCTTGGAAAACGGGATGACAATACACTCTGGAAAGAGTCAAAAACACAGTCAAATAAGAGTCCCAAGGAAGAAGATAAGATGGATACATTGGTAAGTGTGTTGAAAGATCTTGCTGCTAAGGTAGACAAGAATGAAAAAGGGTTTCAAAATAATAGGCCACAGTATCAAAGGCAAGATAAGCCTTACAGGCTGCAATATTTTCCTTATAAAACATAGTGGAAGGATGGAAAACCTATATCAGAAGAACAAACTGATCCTAAGAACAAAGACATCCCTGATCGATTGAAAAATAACAATGCACATAATGTGGAAAATAATCCCTGGTGCATGGCCTGTAATATGCCTCATTCCCCTTATCAATGTGCAGTAGCTCAAGGTATGGTGGAGCAACGTGAAAATATTGGAACACAAGAAAACCAAAGTGAGAAAAAACCTTCAATAAACATGTGCTCACTTACTATCGAAGATGACAATGGTAACTCAGAGGAGGAGCCAGAATAAAATAGGCCAATCATAGTAAATGATACAAGCACTAAGTTAGAACATTTTCAATCTGGGATGCCTAATGATGAGCAGATAAGATTTCTAACTATTGCTGATGTGACACAAGCAAGAGGTTCATATCAGCTTAGGAATAGAAAGGTTGATCAAATTGGGAAACAACATGATTCACCTATTATCACAAAAGTCATAAGTGAGGAA
This sequence comes from Thuja plicata, assembly GCA_018584345.1. Taxonomy (NCBI): domain Eukaryota; kingdom Viridiplantae; phylum Streptophyta; class Pinopsida; order Cupressales; family Cupressaceae; genus Thuja; species Thuja plicata. The sequence continues at coordinate 1,481,442 of MU223068.1, read as the reverse complement.
TCTTCACAAGGTGAACTGAAGGACACTCTGGTTAAATAAAATAAAGCTACCCCTACTCATGAACAAAAAACAAGACAATTAAAGGACAGCAAAGGTAAAATATCTTCTGATAATGTCATGAGTTTCCCAACCTTTGACATGGAGCAAGCTTTATCTCAGATGAAAGTCTTTGTCCCTTTACTTGAGATGTTTAAAATCAAAGAGCACCGAGAAGAAGCCTTTTCATTGTTATCTGATTTGCCTGGCATGCATGATAATACTGATTTGAATGATGAAATGAAAGGTGAGAAAGAAGAAAAAGATGGAATCCCAATTTGTCTAGGAAATATAATTATCCAAGAGCCAGATCAAATTGATCTTTTTTATATAACACTGCTCACAAATAATATGCTACTAAAAAATTATATGATGGATTAAGGGGTTGTTGCTAATGTGATGACGTACACTGTTATGAAGCAATTAGGTCTAGAGGTAGACATTGCTTGTGGTAAATGTTATGCCATGGACAACAGGGATGTACCTGTAGTAGGAACTTTGCAAGGATTAGAGGTAAAACTTGCTGCATACCCTGAGGTCACTTTTAAAATAGATGTTGTGGTTGTGGATTCACCACCCCATTATGGCATGCTTTTATCAAGACAGTGTGTTGCAGCCTTTGGAGGACATGTACAATTGGATTTGTCTTTTGCTACTATTTATGTAAATGGGAAAGAAGAAAAACTATTGAGGGAGCCAAGATCTCCTATTTATGTTGAAAATTTTGAACTAAACATGCTGAATTGGTTTGTGGATGTAGATATGCATAATTTCAAGGTTGAAAAGATTCAACCACAATTGAAAAACACAAATCCCATAACAGAAGAATCAGAATTGCAACATTATGGACTGTGGCAAATGTATTTTGATGGATCATGCTCTAGAGAAGGGTCAAGAGCTAGTGTACTATTTGTCTCTCCATCAAGTATTACTTTCAAATACTCATTTATGTTGTCATTTCAATGTACAAACAATATAGCTGAGTATGAGGCATTGTTATTGGGATTAGAAGTAGCAATCAAGCATGGCTTTAAGTTATTAAGAGTTTTTGGTGATTCAGAGCTAGCTATCTCCCAAATTAGATCAAGATATGCTACTAAAAATGATAGGCTAAAACAATATAAGCATGCTGTATGGGATAGCATTGAATATTTTATGCTTTTTCCATCAATTGGATAGAGAGATCTAAGAATATCGTGGCAGATTTTTTGGCTAATGTGGCCATGAAAAATGATGATCTAACGCTAGCAGGAGTATCTAGTGTGGAAACCAAAACCAAACCTGCCATTCCTGATAGTGTATATAATTGGCAAGTCTTTGAAAGTGATGAGAATATCCTTAATTTCATTCAATGTGTGGATAATTATAAAGGGAAAGTAATTGACTGTAATAATTTGATAGAGATTATTGATGGGAAAGAAACCATATTTGGCAATGAAATTCTGCATTTATAGACAAATGTAATCCCTAAAGGACTAACTCAATTGGAGGGATTATTTACTGAAAATGATAGTCATATGTGCCAAAAATCTACAGCTAAGTTGGATGAATTTGAGGAGGTAAACTTGGGATCAGAGTGTGATCCTAAGATTGTATATATTGGAAAGAAATTGGCTCCTCATGTAAGGACAAATTTGATTAGCTTGCTGAAAAGATTCAAACATGTTTTTTCTTGGTCTTATGAAGACCTTAAGGCTTATAGGGAAGATCTCTTTCAACATGAAATCCCATTAAAAGATGATATTAAGCCTTTTAGACAAACACAGAGGCCAAAAAATCCTTTGTTAGCCCCCAAAATGCAGCAAGAATTGACAAAACCCAAAGAGGCTGGGATAATAAAACCAATCAGACATTCTTCTTGGGTGTCCAATTTAGTTCCAATCAGAAAGAAAAATGGAGATATAAGGTTGTGTGTTAATTTCAAGAACCTTAATGTAGCTTCATTAAAAGATAATTATTCTTTGCCAAACATGGAGGCAATGCTACAAAGAGTGAATGGTTGTGATATTTTATCTATGATGGATGGTTTTTTTGGTTAAAACCAGGTGTTGATTCAAGAATCTTAACAATTCAAGCTAGCTTTTACTACCCCATGGGGTACATATGTCTATGTGAGAATGTCATTTGGCCTAAGAAATGCAGGAGCTACTTTCCAAAGAGCCATGGATGTGGCTTTTAAGGAGTTTGTAAATATAATTATGGCAGTGTATCAAGATGATTTAACTCCATATTCCCAAAAGGTTGAGAATCATTGTAAGCACTTGGAAAAGATTTTTACTAAAGCCTTGGAGTATGGGATTTATTTGAATCCAAAGAAGTGTCACTTTGCTGTGACAGAAGGTAAATTATTAGGGCATATAGTGTCCAAAGAAGGTGTCAGGATTGATCCTGAAAGGGTAGAAGCCATTAACAAGCTCTTGCCCCCAAAAAATATCAAAGGTGTTCAGTCTTTCCTTGGGAAATTAAATTTGTTGAGGAGGTTCATTGCAAACTTTGCTGAGATAGTAAAGCCTAGTGTTAAGTTGCTAAAGAAAAATGCTAAGTTTGAATGGGATGAGGATGCTCAATTAGTTTTTGATGAGATAAAATTAGCTATTCATCAAGCACCTGTATTAAGATCTCCAGATTATGAAAATATTTTTTCTATATTTTCTTTTGCTTCATTCCATACAATTGTTGCAGTACTTTTGCAGAAGGATGATGAAGGTTTTGATCATCCCATACCATTTTACAGTAAATCTCTGCAAGCAATAGAACTTAATTATGAGATAATGGAAAAACAAGCATATGCATTGGTCAAGCTAGTCAAGGTTTTTAGACCTTATCTAGTTTGTGCAAAGATAGTTTCTTATGTGCCACATGCTACAGTGAAAGATATATTGTCTCAATCTAAAGTTACTGGAAAAAGGTGTAGATGGATTAACAGGATCCAAGAATTTAATCTGGAAATTCAATATACCAAATTGGTAAGGGGTTTGGGTTTAGCCAAGTTAATGACTGACACAAACATGGAATTGGATCAAGTAAATGATGTAGAGATAATAAACATGAATTTGAGTAGCATAGAATTGCAGCCATGGTAAACTGATGTAGTGTTTTTTTTGAAAAATGGTAAATGTCCAGAACATATGTCAGATACTCAAAAAAGGACTCTGAAGTTGCAGGCTCAAAGGTATGTCTTGATATGAGGTGATTTATTTTGGAAAAATAGGGATGGAATTTTTTTTCTTTGTCTGGATAAATCACATTCTGAAAGAGTTTTCAGTGAAATGCATAGTGGTGTGTGTTGGGGGCATTATTCTGCCAAGACCATAGCTCACAAAGTAATCAAAACTGGATTCTATTGGCCATGTCTTTTAAAAGATACTTATAATTTCATACAGAGGTGTGAACCCTGCCAAAGGTTCTCTTCTAAAATTAAATTTTTAGGAGCTTTGCCTTTAAATCCTATGACTATTGAGGCACCTTGTACCCAATGGGGTCTGGATTTTATTGGTGAATTCACAGAAAAATCTAGTGGAGGCCATAGTTGGATTCCTGTGGCTAAAGACTATTTTACAAAATGGATAGAGGCGGTCCCATCAAAAAGGGATACTACCAAGGTAGTGGTGGATTTCTTAATGGATAATATTCTGACAAAATTTGGTGTGCCCACTAAGTTAATCATGGACAATGCCATGTGTTTTAGGTCTGAGGAGTTTAAGGACTTCTGTGAAGACTATGGCATTATTGTATCTTATTCCTCACCATATCATCCTCAAGAAAATGGACATGCTGAGTCCAGTAATAAGAGCATTATGAAAATCATTAAGAGGATTTTGGAGAAAAATAAAAAGTCTTGGCATTCAAAATTAAAGTTAGCCCTTTGGGCTGACAGGGTAACAATGAAAAGAGAAATAGGGGTATCCCCTTTTGAAATAGTTTATAGAACTCATGCAAGATTGTCTTTAAACAATCTATTACCAGTGTATTAGTTTCTCCAAGAAGAAGAGTTTGAAGAACAAGAACCTATGATGGAGAGGATGGACCAATTGGTGGAACTAAAAGAGATAAGAGTGGAGACACATAGAAGAAACATGAAACTCCAACAGCAATCCAAATACTTGTTTGATAAAAGAGCAAGTGAAAGAAAATTCCAAATAAATGATATGGTGCTGCACTGGAATGCTAGAAAAGCGGAGAAGGGGAACATGGTAAATTTGAATCATTGTGGATGGGCCCATTTTTGGTCCACGAGTTTCATGGTCAAGATTCTTATTTTTTAGAAGACCCTAATGGTCAGATACAGGAATTGCCAGTGCATGGACAATTCGTGAAACATTATTTTTCATAAAAAATTTATTTCCATGCACAGTAGACTAGATTTCCCTACTTGAGTGTGGTTTTTGTATGTGCATGTACATTTTAGTTTTAGTTTGTGGACTGTCTCCTAGATTTTTGGCTTCTAATGTCAATTTCTGCAATTAACTTTCCCTATTTGGAACCATTGTTAGCACTGCATATTAAAAAAATTCAAATTTCAAAGCTTTGGCCCTTTTCTTGTGTGTTCTAGTTCAAATTTCATGTCTCTTCATGTCAAACAGTCAATTTTGTGGTTAAGTCTTCAAATTGCCTTGTTCCAAGTTTTAGTCGCACACCTGCGCTGATCTTTTAAAATGTCTTTTTAAGTGAACGAGTGAGCGATGAGTCATTTTGGTATGAATCAGGCAGTCACGGTAATATTTTGTTAGGTCAAGTTAGGTGTGTGAGAAAGTGACTTGGTCATTAAATGGTGTTAATCACACAGTCGCGATGTATATTTGAAGTCGGGTTATTAGTTCACGATTCAACGAGTTGGAAGTATTTTGTATGTCGCTCACTCGCAAGGGATTAAGTTATGTGTTAAAAAATTCAGCGAGTTGCCGATGAGTTAAGTCTTTGTGTATCACACAGTGGTAGTGGTCTTAGGTCTTTACCTTTTGGTCAGCGACTGAGCGAGTGATGTAAAAACATTTAGTCGCTCGCCCGTGCTAAGTTTTCCTGCATATCATTTGAGCCCGCGAGTGCGCGAGGGAGTCAGATTTTTAGATGTCTCCCACTCGCCCAAGTCTTAACTGTTTTATTTTTTGTAGTGTGAGTATGTGACCCAGTATGTTTTGGTCATCAGATGGTCCTTTTCACTCAGTCGCACAGGAATTTTTCAGTGTTTTAAAGTGCGCGAGTGTGCGACTAAGAGATCATCTTTCTTCTTGCTCACTCGCCAAGGATTTGCAGTTTGAAATGATGAGCTCCCGAGTGCACGATGAAAGAGAAAAAAAAGCTATCACCCACTCACCCATGAATAAAGTCAAGTGAAAAGATACTAGTGGGTGTGCGATTAAGAAATCATGTTCGCTATCGCTCACTCGCAGACAATGTGCTGGTTAAGATTTCAAGCCCGCGAGTGCGCGATAAAGAAAATTGAAAGTTGTCACTCAGTCATTCATAAAGAAAGTTAAGACAAAAGGGATTTGCGAGTGAGAGATTTATACATTTTGAATATTTGGTGAAGGCACTCGCTAAGTCGCTAAGGATTCATTAATAAATAAATTTTGGCAGCGAGTATGCGACTGTGATGGAAAAGGGTCATCGCTCACTTGCTAATATTTATAAACTAAAATATTTTGCAGTGCAAGTGAGCGACCAAGTAAAGTGCATAATGAAAATGGTCATCACTCACCCACAGAGGTATAAAAATTAAATTAGAAAGGCATAGCGACTGCACGACAAGAAAATAATGCATGATTGTTTTGAAAAGCGGTCACTCGCTCAGATCCAAGCATGATAAGTTTGAGGTCAATGGGTGTGTGACTAAGGAGTGATTGAGCGATGAATGTACACTTAGTCACTCACAAGGTTTTAAGGAAAGTAAATTTTTGAGAGGCAAGTCCGCGATTGATAAAAGGAAAAGTGATGCCACTCACTTGCGTAGATATAAGTGCAAAAGATAAAGAGGTAGCAAGTGTGCGACCACCAAATGATAAAGTTTCCAGTTAGGTCATTGCTTAGTCGCAGAGGATATGAACCAAAATAAAAATAGACTGTGAGTGCGTGACTAGTTGTAAGAAAAGGTCTTGTCGCTCACTTTCAAGGACAATTTTGAATATAAGCAAGGTATAGCGGGTTAGCAACAAATTTACAAGTGGCTTATTTCAGGGTTATGAGTGCAAAAAGAGAAAAAGTGTGTACTCTTTTCTAGGAGTGATCATACAGTGTGAAATAATGGTGGCATTAGTTATAGAGATATGATTGCATGACACTACAAGTGTGAGAATTTAGCATTCAAGTGGATGAGATGCCAATTTGATGGCTATAAGTATGAATGATTGAGCTTGATTTTGTACAATTTTCATTTTTGCATTCTAAGATTTTCTGTGAGAGCGACAGAGCTTGTTTTTTCTGAGATAGCAATTTGAAAAGGAAATATGAGTCAAGCTACTACCAGTGCTTCTTCACAGGGGTCTGAAAAGAAGAAGGTTGCAGCAAAGAAATATATAGAGGAATTTGTTGATTTGCTGCCTAGGACATCAAATGCAAACAGTGCTAACTGGGATGAGTGGAAGGATAGATGGTGTCAATGCAGATATCCTTTCACTCCACGCTACTCAGGTAATACTCTATTTCATTATTTCTAGAATAATAGAGTTAAATCCATCCCAATTTGTAATCTCTGGGATTTAAACTTGGCTAAATTAATTGTGCCTGATATATATGTGCACATAGAGTTAATCAAGGAATTGGATAAAAATTATTGCCCAGTAGCTAGGGTAATTAGGAAAAAGAACAAGGAATCCCTAGTACATATCAATAGGAGGTCAGTAGCAAAATTTATTAGGATTACTGGTGCATTATGCACAGAAATTGCCCTAGAAAAGACAAAGGCATATTATAAGAAGAGGGAGAAATGAGGGATTTCGTGGTCTGAATAAAGAACTTTTTGGAGATGTAGACACCATGAGAAAAGAATGCCAAGAAAGAGAACACTTGCTTAAGAAAAATATTTCCAATGATACTGGCCCTGTGTTGAGGCAAGTAATTAATTATGAAACTCAAAAGCCTCCTAACTCTCAAATATCTACAAAAAATAAATCAACAACTAGTGCTAGAAAAATAGATGTTGAGGAAGGAAAACAAAAGCTCATTGGCATTAAATTTTCTGAGCCTAAGGTTGAAGAGGGTATGTCTCAGGATATGTTCTCAATTGATACGGAATTGGAAAGGGCTAGAAAGGCTAAAGATGATATTGCAAAATAGTTGGAAAGGGAAGAATTAGAAGTTGTTGCTGCAAAGATGAAAAGAAAGATTGCTTTCTTAAGTTCTCCAATTTAACAAATGTCACTCAAACCATGCCTGTAAATACCTCTAATATTCGGAATACTAGTGGTAATACAAATACCCAGACATATGGTACAGCTCAAGGAGTTGCATCACAACTAGGAGGGAGTGGATTGAATAATGCTGGTGGTCAACAAAATGTAAGCATTGGTAATAGTGGCCAAAATATTGGTACTAATTTTCATAGAAGACCTATTCATTTAGAGAGATATAGGCAACTATTTTTTGATGGTATCCCTGGCCAACCAAACCCTATCCCTAATGAGGTCAGAGATAAGATTCCCAAATTTAGTTGGAATAATGCCATAACTGGTGAAGAGCATCTAAAAGTCTTTTCGGATACAATGAATGATTATGAGATTGGAGATGAAGATGTTGTGATGAAGTTATTTTTGCAATCCCTGATTGAGGATGCAAGAGATTGGTACCGAGGTTTGCCTAATAATAGTATTTACTCTTGGGATGAATTTGTTAGAATTTTCAAAGAGCAGTATGGTGACAAGATAAATTCTGGTTTCATGTAGAATGAATTCAACAGTTTGAAAAAAAATTCTAATGAAGGCATTGCTGACTTTAATGTAAGATTTCAAAAGGCTATGTATAAGTTGTTTTAAGTATTAAGGCTAGATGAAAATTTATGTGTCACCACCTACTGTAATTCTTTGGATGGCAAGACAACGTATATACTCAGAGATAAAGGTCCTAAAACCATGAGAGAAGCATATAATTTGGCCATAGACATAGAAAGCAATAGAAGATCTTTTGGCAAGCTTGGCAAACAGAATGACAGTAGACTCTGGAAAGAGTCAAAAACACAGTCAAATAAGAGTCGCAGGGAAGAAGATAAGATGGATACATTGGTAAGTGTGCTAAAAGATCTTGTTGCTAAGGTAGACAAGAATGAAAAAGGGTTTCAAAATAATAGGCCACAGTATCAAAGGCAAGATAAGCCTTACAGGCTACAAAATTTTCCTTATAAAACTCAGTGGAAGGATGGAAAACCTGTATCAGAAGATTAAACTAATCCAAAGAACAAAGACATCCCTGATCCATTGAAAAACAACAATGCACATAATGTGGAAAACATTCCCTGGTGCATGGCCTATAATATGCCTCATTCCCCTTATCAATGTGCAGTAGCTCAAGGCATGGTGGAGAAACGTGAAAATATTGGACCACAAGAAAACCAAAGTGAGAAAAAACTTGCAATAAACATTTGTGCACTTACTATGAAAGATGAAAATGGTATCTTGGAGGAGGAGCTAGAAGAAAATAGGCCACTCACAGTAAATAATACAAGAACTAAGTTAGAACATTTTCAATTTTGGATGCCTAATGATGAGAAATATGATTTCTAACTATTTCTGCTATGACATAGGCAAGAGGGTCATATCAGCTTAGGAATAGAAAGGTTTATCAAAGTGGGAAACAACCTAATTAAACTATTATCACAAAAATCATAAGTGAGGAATCTACACAAGGTGAACTGAAAGAGACTCTGGTTAAAGAAAATAAAGCTACCCCTATCATGAAAAAAAATAAGACAATTAAAGGAGAGTAAACGTAAAATATATTTTGATAATGTCATGAGTTTCCCAACCTTTCACATGAAGCAAGCTTTATCTCAGATGAAAGTCTCTATCCCTTTTCTTGAGATGTTTAAAATCAAAGAGAATCGAGAAGCAGCTTTTCATTGTTATTTTATTTGCCTCGTATGCATGATAATATTGATTTGAATGATGAATTGAAAGGTGAGCAAGAAGAAAACTATGGAATCCCAATCTGTCTAGGATATATAATTATCCAAGAGCCAGATGAGATTGATCCTTTTTATGTAACACTACTCACAAATAATATGCTACTAAAAAATTGTATGATGGATTCATGGGCTACTGCTAATGTAATGAATTACACTGTCATGAAGCAATTGGGTCTAGAGGTGGACACTTCTTGTGGTAAACGTTATACCATGGACAACAGGGAAGTACTTGTAGTAGGAACTTTGCAAGGATTAGAGGTAAAACTTGCTGCATACCCTGAGGTCACTTTCAAAATAGATGATGTGGTTGTGGATTCACCACCCCATTATGGCATGCTTTTATCAAGATAGTGTGTTGCAGCCTTTGGAGGACATGTACAATTGGATTTGTCTTTTGCTACTATTTATGTAAATGGGAAAGAAGAAAAACTATTAAGGGAGCCCAGATCTCTTGTTTATGTTGAAAAAATTGAACCAAACATGTTGAATTGCTTTGTGGATGTAGATATGCATAATTTAAAGGTTGAAAACATTCAACCACAATTGAAAAACACAAATCCCATAATAGAAGAATTAGAATTGCAACAGTATGGACTGTGGCAAATGTATTTTAATGGAGCATGCTCTAGAGAAGGGTTAGGAGCTGGTGTACTATTTGTCTCTCCATCAGGTACTACTTTCAAATACTCATTTCTATTGTCTTTTCAATGTACAAACAATACAGCTGAGTATGAGGCATTGTTATTGGGATTAGAAACAGCAATCAAGCATGGCATTAAGTTATTAAGAGTTTTTGGTGATTCAGAGCTAGCTATTTCCCAAATTAGATCAAGATATGCTGCTAAAAATGATAGGCTAAAAAAATATAAGCATGTTGTATGGGATAGCATTGAATATTTTGATTCTTTTTCCATCAATTGGATAGAGAGATCTAAGAATATCATGGCAGATTTTTTGGCTAATGTGGCCATGAAAAATGATGATCTAACGCTAGCAAGAGTATCTATTATGGAAACCAAAACCAGGCCTGCGATTCCTGATAATGTATATAATTGGCAAGTCTTTGAAAGTGATGAGGATATCCTTAATTTCATTCAATGTGTGGATAATTATGAAGAGAAAGTAATTCACTGTAATAATTTGATACAGATTATTGATGGGAAATAAACCATATTTGGCAATGAAATTCTGCAGTTACAGACATATGAAATCCCTAAAGGACTAACTCAATTGGAGGGATTATTTACTGAAAATGATAGTCATATGTGCAAAAAATCTATATCTAAGTTGGATGAATTTGAGGAGGTAAACTTGGGATCAGAGTGTGATCCTAAGATTGTATATATTTGAAAGAAATTGGCTCCTCATGTGAGGACAAATTTGATTAGCTTGTTGAAAAGATTCAAACATGTTTTTTCTTGGTCTTATGAAGACCTTAAGGCTTATAGGGAAGATATCTTTCAACATGAAATCCTATTAAAATATGATATTAAGCCTTTTAGACAAAAACATACGCCAATCAATCCTTTGTTAGCCCCCAAAATGTAGAAAGAATTGAAAAAACTCAGAGAGGCTGGGATAATAAAACCAATCATACATTCTTCTTGGGTGTCCAATTTAGTTCTAGTCAGAAGAAAAATGGAGACATCAAGCTGTGTGTTGATTTCAAGAACCTTAATGTAGCTTCATTAAAAGATAATTATTCTTTGCCAAACATGGAGGCAATGCTACAAAGAGTGACTTGTTCGTATCTTTTATCTATGATGGATGGTTTTTCTGGTTATAACCAGGTTTTGGTTCAAGAATCTAAACAATTCAAGACAACTTTTACTACCCCATTGGGTACATATGTCTATGAGAGAATGTCATTTGGCCTAAGAAATGCAGGAGCTACTTTCCAAAGAACCATGGATGTGGCTTTTAAGGAGTTTGTAAATATAATTATCGTGGTGTATCAAGATGATTTAACTGCATATTCCTAAAAAGCTGAGGACCATTGTAAGCACTTGGAAAATATTTTTACTTAAGCCTTGGAGTACGGGATTTCTTTAAATCCAAAGAAGTGTCACTTCGCTATGACAAAAGGTAAATTATTAGGTCATATAGTGTCCAAAGAAGGTGTCAGGATTGATCCTGAAAGGGTAGAAGTCATTAACAAGCTCTTGCCCCCAAAAAATATCAAAGGTGTTTAGTCATTCCTTGGGAAAGTAAATTTTGTGAGGAGGTTCATTGCAAACTTTGCTAAGATAGTAAAGCCTATTGTTAAGTTGCTAAAGAAAAATGTTAAGTTTGAATGGGATAAGGATGCTCAGTCAACTTTTGATGAGATAAAAGTAGCTATTCGACAAGCACCTGTATTAAAATCTCCAGACTATGAGAAGCCTTTTTCTATATTTTCTTTTTATTCATTTCATACAATTGCTACAATACTTTTGCAGAAGGATGATGAAGGTTTTGATCATCCCATACCAATTTACAGTAAATCTCTGCAAGCAACAGAACTTAATTATGAGATAATGGAAAAACAAGCATATGCATTGGTCAAGCCAGTCAAGGTTTTTAGACCTTATCTAGTTTGTGCAAAGATATTTTCTTATGTGCCACATGCTACAGTGAAAGATATATTGTCTCAATCTGAAGTTACTGGAAAGAGGTGTAGATGGATTAACAAGATCCAAGAATTTAATTTTGAAATTCAAGTTACGAAATTGGTAAGGGGTTTGGGTTTAGCCAAGTTAATGACTTACACAAACATGGAATTGGCTCAAGTAAATGATGTACACACAATAAATATGAATTTGACTAGCATAGAATTGCAGTCATGGTACATTGATGTAGTGTTTTTTGTGAAAAATGGTAAATGTCTAGAACATATGTCAGATACTCAAAAAAGGACTCTAAAGTTGCAAGCTCAAAGGTATGTCTTGATACAAGGTGATTTATTTTGGAAAATAGGTATGGAATTTTGTTTCTCTATCTGGATAAATCACAATCTAAAAGATTTTTAAGTGAAATGCATAGTGGTGTGTGTGGGGGCATTATTCTACCAAGACCACAACTCACAAAGTAATCAGAACTGGATTCTATTGGCCATGTCTTTTCACAGATACTCAAAAGTTTGTACAGAGGTGTGAACCCTACCAAAGGTTCTCTTCTAAAATAAAATTTTCAGGAGCTTTGCCTTTAAATCCTATGACTGTTGAGGCACCTTTTACCCAATGGAGTCTGGATTTGATTAGTGAATTCACAGAAAAATCTAGTGGAGGCCATAGTTGGATTGTTGTGGCTATAAACTATTTTACAAAATGGATAGAGGCAGTCCCATCAAAAAGGGCTACTAGCAAGGTAGTGATGGATTTTTTAATGGATAATATTCTGACAAAATTTTGTGTGCCAACTAAGTTAATCATGGACAATGCCAAGTGTTTTAGGTCTGAGGAGTTTAAGGACTTCTGTGAAGACTATGGCATTATTGTATCTTATTCCTCACCATATCATCCTCAAGCAAATGGACAGGCTGAGTCCAGTAATAAGAGCATTACGAAAATCATTAAGAGGATTTTGGAGAAAAATAAAAAGTTTTGGCATTCAAAATTGAAGTTATCCCTTTGGGATGACAGGGTAACAGTGAAAAGAGAAATAGGGGTATCCCCTTTTGAAATGGTCTATGGAACTCAGGCAAGATTTCCTTTAAACAATCTATTACCAGTGTATAACTTTCTCCAAGAAGAAGAATTTGAAGAACAAGAACCTATGATGGAGAGGATTGACTAATTGGTGGAACTAGAAGAGATAAGAGTGGAGGCACATAGAAGTAACATGAAACTCCAACAGCAATCAAAATACATGTTTGATAAAATAGCAACTGAAAAAAAATTCCAGATAAATGATATGGTGCTACAGTGGAATGCTAGAAAAGAGGAGAAGGGGAAACATGGTAAATTTGAATCATTGTGGATGGGCCCATTTGTGGTCCATGAGTTTCATGGTCAAGATTCTTATTTTTTAGAAGACCCTAATGGTCAGATACAGGAATTGCCAGTGCATGGACAATTCCTAAAACATTATTTTCATAAAATTCTTATTTCCATGCATAGTAGAATAGATTTCCCTACTTTGGTGTGGTTTTTGTGTGTGCATGTACAACTTTATTTTGGTTTGTTTTCTGTCTCCCAGAGTTTTGGCTTCTAATGTCAATTTTTGCAATTAACTTTCCCCAGTTGGAGCCATTGTTAGCACTGCGGATTAAAAAAATTCAAATTTCAAAGCTTTGGCCCTTTTCCCACATGTTTTGGTTCAAATTTCCTATCTCTTCATGTCAAACAGTCAATTTTGTGGTTAAGTCTTCAAATTTCCTTGTTCCAAGTTTTATTTGCACACCCGCACAGATCTTTTAAAGTGTCTTTTTAAGTGAACGAGTGAGCGACGAGTCATTTTGGTATGAATCGCGCAGTCGTGGTCATATTTTGTTAAGTCAAGTTAGGTGTGCGAGTAAGCGACTTGGTTGTTAAGTGGTGTTAATCATGTAGTCGTGATGTATTTTTGAAGTTGGGTTGTTATTTGGTGATTGAGCGAGTTGGAAGTATTTTGTATGTCGCTCACTCACAAGGGATTAAGTTCTGTGTTAAAAAGTTCAGCGAGTTAGCAATGAGTTAAGTCTTTGTGTATCACACAGTCACGATGGTCTTAGGTCTTTATCTTTTGGTCAGTGACTGAGCGAGTGATGTAAAAAAGGTTTAGTCACTCATCCAGGCTAAGTTTTTGTGCATATCATTTGAGCCTGCGAGTGCGCGAGGGAGTCAGGTTTTTAGATTTCGCCCACTCGCCCAAGTTTTAACTGTTGTATTTTTTTGCAGTGCGAGTATGTGACGCAGTATGTTCTATTCATCAGATGGTCCTTGTCACTCAGTCACACAAGAATTTTTTAGTGTTATAAAGTGTGCGAGTGTGCGACTAAAAGATCATCTTTGTTCTCGCTCACTCACCAAGGATTTGCATTTTGAGATGATGAGCTCACGAGTGTGCGATGAAAGAGAGAAAAAAAAAGTTATCGCCCACTCGCCCATGAATAAAGTCAAGTGAAAAGGCACTAGCAAGTGTGCGATTAAGAAATCATGTTGGCTACCGCTCACTCGCAGACAATGTGTTGGTTAAGATTTCAAGCACGCGAGTGCGCAATAAAGAAAATTGAAAGTTATCACTCAGTCGTCCATAAAGAAAGTTAAGACAAAAGGGATTAGTGATTGAGCGATTAATACATTTTAAAGATTTGGTGAAGGCACTCGCTCAGTTGCTAAGGATTTATTCATAAATAAATTTCAGCTATCAGTTTGCGACTGTGATGTAAAAGGGTCATCATTCACTCGCTAATATTTATAAAATGTAATATTTTGCAGTGCGAGCGAGCGACCAAGTAAAGTGCATAATGAAAATGGTCATTGCTCACCCGCAGAGGCATAAACACAAATTAGAAAGGCATAGTGACTGCACGACCACAAAATAATGCATGATTGTTTTAAAAACTTCTCGCTCGCTCAGTTCCAAGCATGATAAGTTAGAGGTCAGCGGGTGTGTGACCAAGGAGTGACTGAGTGATGAATGTAATTTCACTCACTCACAAGGTTTCAAGGAAAGTAAAGTTTTGAGCGGCGAGTCTGCGATTGATAAAAGGAAAATTGATGTCGCTAACTCGCGTAGATATAAGTGCAAAAGATAAAGAGGTAGCGAGTGTGCGACCACAAAATGATAAAGTTGCCAGTTAGGGCATTGCTCAGTCACAGAGGATATGAACCAAAACAAAAATAGACCACGAGTGCACGACTGGTTGTAAGAAAATGTCTTGTCGCTCACTCGCAAGGACAATTTTGAATATAAGCAAGGTACATCAGGTTAGTGACAAATTGACAAGTGGCTTATTTCAGGCTTACGAGTGCAAAAAGAGAAAAAGTGTGTACTCTTTTCTAGCAGGGATCATACAGTGTGAATTAATAGCAACATTAGTTATAGAGAGATGATTGTGTGACACTGCAAGTGGGAGAATTTGGCATTCAAGTGGACAAGACACTAATTTAATGGCTATAAGTATGAATGATTGAGCTTGATTTTGTACAATTCTCATTTCTGCATTCTAAGATTTTCTGTGAGAGCGACAGAGCTTGATTTTTCTGAGATAGCAATTTGAAAAGGAAAGATGAGTCAAGCTACTACCAGTGCTGCTTCATAGGGGTCTGAAAAGAAGAAGGTTACAACAAAGAAATATATAGAGAAATTTGTTGCTTTGATGCCTGGGACATCAAACGCAAACAATGCTAACTGGGATTAGTGGAAGGATAGATAGTGTCAATGCAGAAATCCTATCACTCCAAGCTACTCAGGTAATACTCTATTTCATTATTTCTTGAACAATAGAGTTAAAGTCGTCCCAATTTGTAATCCCTTGAATTTAAACATGGCTAAATTAATTGTTCCTGATATATATGTGCACATAGAATTAATCAAGGAATTGGCTAAAAATTATTGCCTAATAGCCAGGGTAATTAGGAAAAAGAACAAGGAAGCCCTAGTACATATCAATAAGAGGTCACTAGTAGAGGTTTTTGGGATTACTAGTGCATTATGCATAGAAATTGACCTAGAAAAGATAAAGGCAGATTATAAGAAGAGGGAGAAATTGATTAAGAAATATGAGATGCCCAAATTCATGGCTAGAGTAGAAAGAAATCTGGAGATAATCCAAGATAATGTTCAGCCTCCTTTTGATTTTTCTTTTTTTCACCATTATGTCAAGTGCACAGTGTATGGCCTGAGCAGGATGTTAGGTTTTGATGGGGATTCTACTATTGTTGTGGACCTACTAATTATGGCTATGAACTTTTAGCATCCGGAGGTCAATACAGACTATGATTGTGTGGGGTACCTAGTGGAGGCTATACATGTAGAACTGGTAGATATACAGAATAATGTCCTTGTCCCAACTTTTAAACATTATTCTCATCTGATGCTTATGATTCTATTTTACAACAACGCCTCCATGGATGAAGAACTGCAATTGTTTGATTTAGAATGTGGTGTCAGCATGCCAGTTCAAAGGTGGACCCTAGTATGGGATAGTTTCTCTATAAATTCATCTTTTGTATGTTTCTCTAATTAGATTGTAGATCCAATCTTTGATTTTTTAGGATCTGATAGGGAAAGATTGCCAATTAAGGTTAGGAGACTTATACGACCTTATCAGTTTATTGAGAAGTGGCCAATCACTCACAATTGGGGAGATTTATTTTTCTTTGATCATTTCACTATCATTAGGGTATATGGTTGTTCTCAACCTCCTCATATTCTCCCTAAATTTGTGCCTCTTAGAATTGCATTTTTAGAGTTTGTTTGGCAACTTACCTGGGTTGATAAAGAATTCCTGGAAGGACACAAGATGGGTACTTTTATCCCTAGATTATAGGTGGCTTTTGATTTTTCTATTGGGAAAAGAGTATTTGATTTAATCAATGACTTTCTAAAGAAATATAGAATGTCTACAGTTGTTGCTAGATTTTGTGACCCTGAAAATTTTATAAAAATAGCTCTGAAAGGTATGGTTTCCTGGGTAACTGTCAGAGATCATGAGCCTCTAGATGAGGAAGATATTGTGAGAAACAAGTTAGAAAAGGATGAATTCCAGGAGAGAAGAAGGAAATGGAATGATCTTCTTAGGGAAGAAGCTTAATGGAAGGAATCAGATAAGACTTTTTCTGGTTTCTTCCTTGACCTCCCATATTTTAAGAGAATGGAGGAAATGCTTAAATCTTATGACACTTTGATGGCACAAGTACTACAATTCAGTGTTGAGGATGCACAATCTCAAGGATCACTAATTCCTATTGCACTACATGACCAAGAACATCAAGAAAAACAATAGGAACATCAGGAACAACATGAGGAACAACCCCAAGAAGAAGAAGTTGGTAAAGAGACTACTTCTGCTAGAGAGCCACCCAAAAAAAAAAAAAAAAGCACTAGAAGGGGCAGGATAGGAAGAGCTTGGCCAAGGTTGTGATAACAAGACATGACAAATATTTCAGAAAGTTAAAAAGGCAATTGCAAAAGGAGCCACAAGTTGAAGGTCAAGGGGACAATAATATGATATTGTTTGGAGATGCTGATGAGAGGGTGATGATAGAAAATGAATTCATAAAATCTAAAGAGTTCAAGAGATTCTTAATCAAAATAAAGCAAAAATACTTGAGACAAAGTCTAACCACAGGTGAAGAACATGCAGATAAAAATCAGGAGATTGTAAAGACACTCCATGATTATGATCCTAAGAGTGAATTAATCACTGTGGAGAAAGCCAGATTGGTGGTACAAAATAGTGGAGTACTTTTGATGCCTAGTTGGGACTTACAGTCCATGTTTATTATAGATCAAATCACAAGGCAGGAAGACCCTCTGATGAAAATAGAGGTTGAGATTGATGAAGTTTTGAAAGGATCAGGATTTGATCCTAAATCCAAGACTCTATCTATCTGGTCATTGGCCCATGCTACACAAAAGCCTCTAGTCATGAACATAAGAGAGGAAAAGAGAGAAGACAGTATGATTTGGAATTTGCAAAACACCAGTGACACTGAGATTGCCCAACTTATGACTCAGGTGTCTTTTTAGAAGATATGAGACAACTTTCGGCCAAATGATGGCCCCAACAAAAAAGAATGAAGAGGTGGTGGTTCATAACCAAACATTGGAGGAGAAAATTTCAAAATTGAAGGAAGAATTGGAAGAAAACAAGACAGCAAAGACTCCAACCCCTCAGGAAATATCAAGAGTTGAAACAAATGTTGCCACAAAATAAGATTCAGCAATAGAAGAATGTCAGTCTAAAGAGTTGTCACAGGGACAAAGTATACATATCATGTCTATCATATTTCCCATACTTCAACATTGAATTGATTTTTTGAAGCAGAAGACTGATATAATACATACATTGTATGTTTCACTACAAGAAGCCTCAAAGGTAGTTGTTGAGGCTATGACATTCTTGGAGCCTACATTCAAGACTTGGTCAGGAAGAGACAGGCTGATGGATAAACTAAAGATAGCCATGTTATATAGTGATGATTTTCTTGATAAAATCACAGAGACCATTGACATGATCAATGAAGTGAATAATACATATGGCTTCTTCAATGGCAAAGTTGAATTAAAAAATAATAAATTGCAGTTATTTGGTGGCCAGTGCCCCCCATTAATCCCAAAAATCTATGATGAAGCTGGTACCTTAAAGCCACAATAAAATTGGATAGCTGAGTTTGATGGGATATTTAAGGATGAAGAGATGAAGCAATGCCTGGAGAAAGATAATGAGGCCAAATATTGCAATGAATTGATTGACAACCTCTTCAAGGTTGAAAGAGATATGGAAAAAATTGTGTGTGAGGCTAAAACAACCATTGATGTCAGGTGGACAGAAGCTATTGCTAAGCTAGAGCAGGAAAAAACCTTTGATTGGCCCACCACCAAAGAGGTGAACAGGTGGGAAGAAAAGATGAAAGGATAAGGAGGATATTTTCAAACTGCAACAAAAAACCTTGTTCAGACTTCACCAACTTTTGCCACTCATTTTCTGTTATAACTTTTGTTTTTATGTTAGTTGCAAAAGTTGTTGCAAAAGATTTTGTAAATCTTTCCCATGTAGTCCGTAGCTTGTTGCATCCTTAGTTATAAAAGGATTCCACGACTACTGGGAAAAGGATAGCCATTTTTCATTTGGGAGTACAAGTTTAATTGTATAAACTCTGGTTTAAGACCAATATATTTTGAGTAGGGTTTTGAAATTACTGTTGAATGTAGTAGCAATTTTGATTATGAATACAAATGAAATCCATCAATAGTTTCTAAAACATATGATGAGTATTTTGTCTTCATTATGGTGTTCTGAATTTTATTTAAATTGAATGCTCAAGGAATGTTCAATTTATACATCTGTTAGGCAGATTTTGAAATAATTTTAGGGTTCTTTCAAGGAAAGATTAAAATTGCCTTAGGGTTGCTTTAGTGAGATTCAGGGTTTATAATGAATTTGATGAATTAATTTTTTATATGTGTGAGGATAGATATATAAGGTATATCTCTATTTATGTTAGATTTTATAGTTGTCTTAAATTCATGTTCATGAGCAAATTGGTTAAAGCTATTTAGAATTGACCCCATACCCTAGGATTAAGCACTGGTCTGTTTTCCTTTGAAATAGTTGACTATCACTATTAAAATTGATCTTTACCTTTATGTTTGATCTAACCAATAAATGTTACAGTGGTCAATCCCTGTAATTCCATTCATATTTTCTTGAATGATCCTGTGATTTGATTATCTCAAGCTAAAAGGGTATTCCCGCCCGAGTTTATGGAGCTCAAAGTGTAGAGGGTTTAAAAACCCTGTTTCTGTCATTCTATATCTTGCTTGATTAGTGTCTGGGATAAATAAATCAAGCTCATTGAGAGTATTTCATATGTTAGCAAGAAAAGGAACTAACAGAAGGATTCATCGATGAAGTGCCCATTGACAAGCTAGGATGTGGAATTGGGTAAGGAAATCCCATGAACATGACTAGTAGAAATAGCAGAAGCTAGCAAATATCTAAAACCTTCTGCTGCTAAAACATATAGAGCGGGAGCCAAAGGGAAACCTTTTTGAATGGATTGATGCAAACCAAAAGAAGAGGAACAGTGACCATTGATGGTGATACAAGCATTAGCATTTGAAAAAAGCATTTTAACAGAAGAAATGAAATGGGTACCAAATCCTAGAGCATACAATATGGCAAGAATAAAAGACCATTCAATATGATCATAGGATATGGCGAAGTCAATCTTGAGGAAAGTAATAGCTTGACCATATTGGAAAGCCCACTCCATACCTTCCCAAACGACAATTATATTGTCGAGAATGAACCGTGATTGGATAAAGCATGTTTTCTCGAGGTGAATAATTTGAGGAAAAAATAATTTGATTGTTAAGATTGCTTAATGTAAATTACTTAAGGAAAAAAATACTAAACAAGTTCATATTCTCTTGCTTATTTATTATATTATATATTTTAAATAAAAATGTAAATACTCAAATTATATGATAAAAATCTTATCTCTCTTTTTATATAATAAATTATAATATTATAAACAAACTCATATTAATTAGATTTTAAATGAAAAATAAAAAATATGATTAATTTTTTAAACTTATAGTTTCAAATTCTATGTTATAATAAAAATAATTAAATAAAAGACATCGCGATTACTTATCATCAATTAAGTTTCAAACAAATTATGACGTTTTATTAAAGTCTGAATATATTTCCATTATTAAAGTTTTGATTTATACGCATAATAATTCAATGAAAGAAATAATGTCTCCTAATACTACCTGTAATTAAGATGTTTAATTTTGGGGGTTCATCGCATAGTGTGACGGTTAAGTGGTTGCATTGTTAATGGTGCAACCAAGGTTTAGATCTCCGCAAGGCTCATACGATGTTCATGTCATGATTTAGCTCTCTTGGTGGATGTTTCATTGGTGGATGAGAAGAGGACGAGAGGAGTGATAAGGACACAAGTGGTGGGAGGGGGGTTTCCCTGTTGTAATTAGGGAAGGGGTCCCCTATTGTGATCCTATTGGTTTTAAGCTCTATTCAAAAGTAATTATCACCTAAAAAAAAGTTTTAAAAATATTTTTAATTTGGATGATAAATCAATCAACCTAATTAATTAAATGATGATATTGTTATCTATGTTTAGTTGTGTAGCTTTGAGTCAAACTCATTAACCCATGTTTCATGAGTAAAGATTTGAAAGAACCTATTTATCATGAGAATGAATGCTACATGCAACACTCATTGCATCTAGCGCCTGATGCTCACAGAGATGAAAATTGTGCCTTCCTAGGAAGTCACCCATCCTAGTTTTATACCAACTCAAGTACCCTTAAATTATATATTATTGTACTAATAATAACTAACTAATCATGACATATTGATTTGACAAACTAAAGTTATATACTAAATCGACTACAAGTCGATTAGTGTTGACATTGTTAAGGAGGACCGATAGTAGTATGAACGTGGAGTCATGTCTACGGAAGGACATGACCCCACATGAACTATGTTCACATGGATTCATGTCCCTTCGTGTACATGGATCCACATAATGATACAAATAATGTGTGAGCGGGGTCGAGGAAGACACACATACATATTAAAGTATAAAGCGTCCTCAACTACCGTAAAGAATATTACTGCAGTTTATTTTTATATTTAAATTTTTATATATTTATATTTTTTTTATATTTAATTAATATTAAATTCACTGAATATATATATGTTCAATCATAATTATGAGATAGAACTGTGATCATTAAATTTAAAAGACTACTATATACAAATTTATTCAATTATTTAACATGGTATTAGAGCAAGTATAAGAAAAAGATCAGATCAGATTTTCAATATAACAATCTAACTACCATATTTTTTGAAAATGTTATATTTTACAAAATGGTGAATGGAGTTAGACTTGAAGAAAGACTTGAGGGTGCCTCAAATTTTGTAGCATGGAAATTTTGAATGATGCTTACATTAGAAGAACATGGATTAAACATTATGGTGGAGAATGTTGACCTTGAACCTAGTGGGAAAGGTGAAAAGATTCAATGAGAAAAGAACAAAACCAAAGCAATGAAATTAATGGCAGACGAAGTGCAAGATCACATAGTACCTATTATCATCAAATCAAACTCAACATATGCTATGTTCAAAGCCCTAGAAGACATGTTCGAGATCAACAACATTAGTAGGGTTCTTGCTCTTAAAAATAAAATTCACCACATGAAGATGAATCAAGGAGAGACTATCACCTCATAATTTATGAGGATAACAGATTTGAGAAATCGACTCTCCACAATCGGTCATATATTTGATAGTAAGGAACTAACAATGATAGCCCTAAATGGACTACATGTCTCATGGGAATCACTTATTCAAGGGGTAAGTGCTCGCTCCAAACTTCCTAAATTTGACTGACTGGAAATAAATTGCATTCAATAAGAGTCTAGATTAATGACTAGAGGGATCAGTATGTATTCCACAAAAGAAGACATTCAAATTCTAACTTCACAATCTCACAAAAGAGGGAAGAAGAATAACTTCAAAAGGTAAAGGAACATGGACACAAGAAGGAAACAATCATTCAATAATAGGAGGGACCTATCTAATGTGAAATACTATAGATGTGATAAATATGGTCATCTTGTAGTGATGTATCTTGATAGACCTAAACCTCAAGCTTCCTTCATTCAATTCAGTAAAACAAGAATGGATATGGATTAAAAGAAACTTGTATTTTACTACACCCTATATTGTCAAGTTTCAAACAACTTAAACACCTGGGTGATAGAAAGTGGGGCTTCCCGGCACATAACAAGCTTCAGAGAACATCTAGATTCCATAGATGAAAAGATCTGATGAAGAAGTGACCATTAGAGATGATACAAACTGTCCATTAAAAGGACATGGGACCTGCACCATCAACCTCAAAACATGTATCTCACTCCAACTCACA
Source organism: Thuja plicata (assembly GCA_018584345.1). NCBI lineage: Eukaryota > Viridiplantae > Streptophyta > Pinopsida > Cupressales > Cupressaceae > Thuja > Thuja plicata. The sequence continues at coordinate 1,458,696 of MU223068.1, read as the reverse complement.
AGTGTATTATTTGTACTCAGGAACAAAGGGTAAAAGAACAGTCAAGTGTCACCTTTTAGGCTAACTCAACTTAATCATCCTAGTTAGACTCAGCCTAGTAAGACTCGGCTGAGTCTAACATAGTCGATTCCATGTAGGCACCACGTGGTGCCAAATGGTGCCTATGTGGCTGAGTAGACTGGGCCGAGTGGGAATGGGTTGAGGCCCACTCAGCCCAGTCCCTTTGATATTTTAAATACCAAAAAAAAACCTCCAAGCCCTTCCTTTTCACATTGAGGGGCTACAAGAGTGGGAAAGACGGTCTAGAGGAAACTCGACCAAGTTCCAAGTAGGGGGCCCCAATCTTTTTTTCACTTTTTTAAACTTTTTTTCCTCTAAATATGTAAAAAATGAATTTTTTTCACTTAGCATTATAATATATTGTTTTTTTCTTCATTTTTTAGCAATAAATGTTTAATTTATGAACTGTGGTTCAAAAGTGTTGCATGTTGAAGAAGTTTTATATGTTTAAATACTTAAATTTATATGTAAATGCATGAATTAACATGTTTGAAGTTGAATTTTTTCATTTGAAGTATGTATGTTTGAAGTTAGATAGATAAATTGTGTTAATTTAATTTATTTCAAATTATTTTTGAATGTATGTGTGCATGTGTATTATATATATAGATAGTTTTTAATTTGTTTAAACATGTTTTTTTTCAACACATGTATATATATTGATTTTCTATTGAATGGACAAATGTATGTGCCCACTTGCAGTGAGCAATTTTTATCTATTACATTTCTGTGTCCATCACCTCTCTCTATCTAGATATCATATTGTATGTGCATCATGGCTTCTAGTGGTTCAAATCCTAGCATACATGATGGTCAGGCCTCATGAGCATCCTCAAGCCACCATGATACCCCACAAAGTGGAGAGAGTTGTAAACAGGAGATTGTCTCTAGGTTGCACGCCGCTCTAGTTGCGCTATAGCAAACGTTGAAAAATAGTGCTATCCTCCCTAATAGGGAGAAATTTTCATACATTCACACCGAGATGATGAGTATGATTTGGAAGGTTGAATCATACAATCCATATGATGATATATCTATTGATGATATTTACCATAACCTCTCTAGCACTATCACAGAGAGTGTGGGTTAGAGAACAGTTGATTCTAATGTTTATGTTACTCAAGTTAAGAACATGTTTGGAACTCATTACATAGATAAGAGGGTGGTTAGAGAATATGTACATATGACTTAGTGGCCCCTTTTATATATCCAAGATGGTTGGAAGACCATCATATGTGGCCCCAAAAGGATGAGGTGCCCCTATATTTCTACAAACAATTGTTTATATAGTTCCATTTGAGTTACGATGTTGATTACATACATTTACCTCCACATGTCGGTCAGGGTCGGGGGAGATATTAGGGAAAGTATAGAAAACCTAATTTACTGGAAAACCCCCTACTAAGAGGGAATTGGTGGGTTAAAACCTTTTGGTTCTTCCAAAAGGTTTGGAGACCCACACTGGAGCTGGACAAGATGCAACTAAGGATGCACGCTGAGATATGTTTTCTAGAATTGCCACCATCGCGACTCAGGTCGATGAGATGTCATCTGATCATGTGGGTAGGTACATGCTTAGATCTTATACGAGTATAGGTGTTTATCCTTCTAGTCCATTTTATGATCCTTACATCTGATTTGAGCTTCCCACTCCAGATGAGATAGAACGACTACCACAAGATCATCTGTGCGCCATGAGATCCATTTTAGTGACTGATTTCCTAACATCTTATCAGGCACATTATATGTTGCATGGGGTTCCTCTGAGTGATATTCCTACATTCATTTGCGGAGTATTTGTGAGATCCTCTATAGGAAGCAGTCATGGACAGGGAGATGTGAGGCACCTACCTATAGATATGACGGTGTCCAGATAAATCCTATAGCTTCATGACAGAGTGTGGATGATGTTACACTGCCTTGACAACAAACACCTCCCCTACAATAGATACCTACAACCTCACGATTTCATACTGGATTCTTATATTTTCTTATGGATGAGGCCATTGGTCCTGATGTTGTGCCCTTAAACTCTTGTGAGTTATCTGACATTGGACGTGCATTGCAACAGGTAAGAAACCATTTTAATTTTGATTCAAGAACATTCAAGTAATTGTGTGTGTGTATATATATATAACTACGTATATTTATTTGAAGCAGGTACATGACACTATGATGGGTGCTTCATATGGAGATTTAGAGGAGCCTGGTAATCCGATTCATTAGGATACAAAGGTTAAATAATTTAAATTAAATAATTTATTTGTTGAGTTTAAGTGTACATTTACAAAAAATATTATTAATTATTTATAAATTGTTACATGTGCATACAAACCCAGGTCCAGTAGGACAAGGATCCACACGGGCCCAGACATAGAGGTGATAGCGGTCTTTAAGATTTATATTGTTTATTGGTTACATAGTTTGAACATTGGTCATGTTGAGTTATTGATTTTTCAGATATATTTACATTGATATTTGACCTCTACATTTCCATGTGTCATTGATATTTGATCTAGTACATACATGTGTTTATCTTTATAGACCTCTTGTATTTGTAGATGACATTGATATTAGATATGTATGTACATGTTTTTAGATATGTATAGACATTTACATTGATACATGTTTGATTTTCATTTTACATTTCTAGATGTATAAATATGTATGGAAATTGATGTTTGTGATCTATATGTACATAGATTTACACACACACACACACACACACACACACACACAAATAATTACAAATTACAAAGTAGATCATGATCAATCTAATATTGATTGAACCAAAGCATCAATATAAGTTATTTAATAAATATAGATCAATTATTTAAAAACCTAATCAATCTAATTAATTTCTAATTCAATAGATAATTTAGAAAAATTACACTTGTAATTTTCAAAAAAAGTACCTTGATCTAGAAACTTTAATAAAGGAAACCAAACTATCAATCTAATATAATGTAGAGACCTTGAAAATAATTTCAAACCTAATCAATCTAAATGAATAATCTAATCAATTTATTAATCAATCTAAACAACCTTATTTGATCTAAAATCAATCTAATCTAATCAATTGAAAAAAGTATTGAAAGGTCTAATCAATTAAAATTTAAAACCTAATCAATATAAATTCAATCTAATCAAAATACCTAATCCATTTAATTTAATCAATCTAATCAATTTCTAAAATAAATCTAAAGTACCAATCTGATATAACCTAATCAATATTTATTCAATCTAATTGAACAATATAATCAATTAATTAATCAACCTAATATGACCTCTTGAGCCCTATTATGCACCCTTAAGCCCTATTATGACCCCTTAATCCCTAATATGTATATATATCCAGGTTCAATCATGTATTTCATATCATTTATAGTCTACTTCAAATATAATTTAAGTACGCATGAGCTAGATCTATGAAAACATATTAAAAGCCTAAGTTAGCTCATGATACATGTAGTTTGGATCCTCTCTATCCTTTATTATCTCCAAAAAATTTCATGTTCTTCAATAGTCAACTTCCACTTTTGGTTTCCACGTCCTTTTTGGGCATAGTCTCAAACTGCAACTTTGTCACTATAACCAAGTGACTATAATGTAGAACTCTTTGTCTAGGCATGTATTCAATAAATTGAACTCCATTTTTGTCGATCTTAACTTGTTGATAATAGGTGCCTTCAATAACAACTAAACCAGTTGGATATTGTTGTCCATCACCATCAACAATTTCTTGTGGCAGCTTGTATTTTTCTTTGGTGTATCTTAGTAGATAATAATCTAGACCTTCTACATCCTTGGGATCCACAACCGCAACAAAAATATCACCTACAAATGTAAAAATGAATCGTCCATTAAATTAATAATAAAACTTTAAGTTTGGACTACTAAAATTTGAACGTCACTCAAGTAAACCTAATAAGTTATATATAAATTGTAAATAAAAAAACATATATGTGTACATGTATGTCAACACACACTTGTAACAACTAAATCAAAAACTTGTTCATAATCATTTGAATATATAGGATCATGGATGTCTATGTCATTGTCATCATCTTCATAAGGATGCATTCTGATTAACTCTTTCTGATCCCATTGTGAAATATATCTATTTGCAATATAAATACATTGACTCATTGTGTTTTTGTTAACACAATCTTCACAAAATTATGATTTATCTCTTAGTTGAATCAATGGAGGCTTGTGTTCTCCTATAGTCATCACTTGATGTAAACTTCTAATACCAACAATTGATTGACAATTGTAAGGATTGGGTCGATTGATATCTAGAAAAATTACAAATTTTAAATAAATTTGTCAAATCTCGGTTCAATTATGAAAAATGTGAAATGCATGTACATGATATATATAGACTCAAATTGAACACATGTGACCTATAATTTAATTTTTAGAATTTGAGTTTGAAAAATGAAAGTTTTAAATACCTATCACTTCCCAAAAGTAATGTTTGTTGTATTTTGTGTCTCGAGTAGCGAAATGATTTCGACACCATTCAACAATTTTCTTTGCATTATCTATCATTTTACCTAGATATATAACAATTTAGTATAATTAGTTTATTTCTAGCAAATTAAGATTAAAGAATATGTACATACTATACTACAAACATGTTTAATATCAAATGTATGTACCTTGAAGTTCATGTTGTCGAAGTGCACGCTTTACACATGCTCCCGCTCCACCAGGCTCTCCTTTTCCATGTCCAATTTCAAAGAAGTTCCAAAGATACTTAACATTATGTCTAGCATGTTGCATGGATAAACAATTAAAGGGTTTTGAAGACTCAAACTGACCTGCAATTTAAAGTTATAGACATGTACACTCACATGAACATTTAACTTATATATAATCATGTAAAAAATAAAACTTACATAATTTATCTAATATAATTGAAAGAATAAAAGAAAATAATATACTTACTCATACACCCATCAGACCAGATCCAGTGTTGTGAAGCATTTATCCCGTGATTCGTAAGATTGTCAAAAAACATGCCGAAAGAATGAGCCATGTAGCTCGTATCATGAACCCTATCATCAATGATATATAAATGAATCTCGTTGATGATAATGCATTCATTTTGATCTATACTTTCTATCTCATCCTAATCAAATTGTGCTTGTCTATAGGTCACATGCACAAATATTGCAACTTGCTCAGAATGATAATATTGACTTTGGAGCTCTGATTGAGGGGAAAGTGTATAGTTCTCCACAAAATCTAGAACTGAAGAATACAACCAGGTGGGAAACAATTTTTGGAATCACAAAACTATTTATCTTTCCATCGTTCACCATGACAATGTTGGATATGTGGATAAATCATAGATCAAAATCTGTCCATGAATTGAGGCTATGGTAACTCACTCTCCTTCAGTGCAATTTTATTTATTCTTGTCTTGTCTTCATTTGGTATCTCTCATATTCAAATCTCTTCCACTGGACTAGTGTTGCAACATCTATATTATCAAATTGTAAAGGAAATTTCTATAAATTTCCACAATCATTGCATTCAATTTTTATGAACTGGACATTGAATTCATCCGAGTCTTCGGATTTATCACATAGAATGGACTTCACAAATTCTGTTGTACTTCCAGGAACCATATCTAGATTAAGTACTGCCATTACCTTTTTATATGACTGCAAGTATAAGTGAAACTCAACATGATTTTGACAACAACATGTTTCACGAACCTTATTTATGCGTATGAAGAAAGGGCACAAAATCTCAACATTCTCTGACCTATTTTCACATCTAAAAATTCTTGTTTGAATGCTTCAAATAGTTCAAACAGTTCGCTTTGTGTAGTATCGACAATGTTTTGGATGTGAAATCTTCATAATGGTCTCTTCATCTTTCATATGTATAGTGTCACTTCTATTGGGAGAAACATGAGAGTGGTTGGTCCAAAATTCAATGACCCATTTTCTTACATCTTCAAAAATTATGTCTTTTTGAGAAACTCGACAAATCTGTACCCAATTCTTTTCAATGTCCATCTGTCCTGTTTACAACGTTCAATGCATCTTGTAAATTTTTAATTATTTTTTTTTTTACTTGACCTCCTGCACTTTTCCTATTATCAACACCCAACAACTCCAAAACCAGAGTCATTTCTCTTTTCATGAATAACTTTGCAAACAATTATACTTTTCCCACCAAAGGTTTATCCTCAAAATATTCCTTCCACATGTTATTGAGATGCAATTTAATAGGGCTTTGAGGTACCAGGTGCTCTAGTGCAATTTGACTAATAAGCAATTCCTCATTCATCTCTATCAAATTTTGCATTGTAGGATAAAATATGTATACCTCAACTACTAGCAATATCCTCCCCTAGTTGAGTTGCACCTTCTTCAACATTTATAGGTTCTTCTTCAACATCAATCTGTTGATCTTTGATAAGTTTCATATGACCTCTCATTTTGTCATCCCTTTTACAATCATATTTCATTGTTCTAGTCCTTTTATTTCTCATTTCTCAAATAGAAGCATAATTTTTTTTTGCTTTAATCCTTCTTGACTAAGAAGCTTTCCTTCACACTCCTCTGGAAACAAAATGCCTTGGTAGCTTCCCTAGAAATATACCTCCTACCTTCACAAATCCTTTATATTCTTAAATAAGGAATGAAATTCACTATTATATAATTTATTTAAAAAAAAAAAATTATATATATACCCTTCTCTTTGAAAGGGTGGGTCGCCCACGTGACCACTCGCGGGGGAGCCGACCCCTAAGGGGACTCAGCCCAAAAGGACTTGACCGAGTATGACTGGGTTGAGTCTGCATAGGTGGCATGCCATGTTGGCAGCCAAACCCCCCAAAACATCAAAAAACCATACATTTTTACTTATGTTATTTTGTTCTCTGCTCAAAATAGAAAATGTCAAAAAAGAAAAAGTACCCTTTTCTAGAACTTAGAACTATGATTCTGGACATATAAATTTTATATTATTTCAATTACAAAACATTGAACAAATTTGCTAAAAACTACATGTAGGTATATTAAGTTTTGAGAAGTTGTTGATTCAGAAAATATTAAAAAAATGCTAAATCAATTCAGATTTTTTAAAAATCATATACAACACTAGAGAAGAGAGCTCTCTTCAAAAATATGTAATTTATTTGGTTTTTGGTATAGTTTTGATAGGGGAAAAGTGGCGGGAGACAAAAAATGTTGATTTCAAGTAAGTTTGACTTTGAATATTGTAATATATATATATGTGTGTGTGTGTGTGTGTGGGGTGGGGGGGGGG
>MU223068.1:1431337-1451260 GCA_018584345.1 Thuja plicata | reverse complement strand
TTGTAATTGTGATTAGGGGAAGATAAGATGCTCCTTTCTTTCACCCTCAAATACACAAATAGGAGATCCAATTTGATCAACCCAAGTAGAAGGGTTAATGCACAAGTGAATCAACTATTTGGAAAGAAAACAAGAAAGGGGATCTTAAATTCTATAAATTGATTAAGTAAATATGCTTGATTATTGTAATTGAAAAGGATAGGAGGAAGAACTAACCTTACAAAATTACAGATCAAAGATTGCTATTTTCTGAGGTCTATAGACTATTTCTAGAAAATCTGACAGTTGATCCTGAACCAGAATGCAGAGACGAACAAAACCCTGAAATATTTTTCCGTTCCAATGTCATCTTATGAAAAAGATTGACCCTGTACCACAAATGCCAACCCTGTTCTACATAGATCCAAAAGTGTCCCTATTCGCGCTATCCGAAAGAAGACTAAAAAGGGTATCCAGATCTGGTCTCAGATCTATAGTCCCGAACCTATACCTGCAAAAAGAAAGGTTTATTTGTTGTGGGGGAGGGGTTTGCCTTAGTCAAACCCCAATTTAGGAATTAACCTTGAAATCAATAAAGTACAAAATGCTAGCAAGTAGTAGAATTGAATCTAACAATGAAGCTATGATACTCAATAGATATGTAACTGAAATTCAAATGTATGCAAATATATAAGTATGAAAGAAATGGACTTTAGAAACCATAAACCTCCATGAGTGTATGCTTGAAATCCACTTTGAAGAGATGGTGAAAGAGTCTTGAAGATGCACAAAGGATCTTGAAGGAAGATCACACCACCATGATGGCTAGATCTAGGTTTTGATTGATGAATCTTGAATGTTTGCACCTAATCCCTTCAAAGGATTGAAAGCTTGAATCCTTGATCTTGAATGGAGAACTTGAATGCTTGAGAAGAAGACTTGAACACCTTGAGAGCTTGTAAATGGATGCTTGAACCTTTTCTTCTTGACAAAATCTTGATTAGAGCTTTTTGCACTTAGAAGACTTAGAGGAAATGAGAGAGAAATGCTTCCTTTTATATGAAACTAGGGCACAATCTTCTAAGGAGGCCTACATAGGATAATTAAATCACCATTAAAGCCTTTACCCCTAGGAGAGGACCTATATTAAACACAATTTAGGAATCCATGCTTCAAAACTCAAAACAGCCGACCCGAAAGTGGGAGGAAACTTTTTGTGAGGACTGACATCTGGGAAACCAAAAGTTCCTAGGATTTGGACCCTGGGATAGGGTCGAGGTTGGACCTATCCTAGGATAGGGCCAAGGTTGACCCTATCCTAGGTCAAGGCCAAGGTCAACCCTGTCCTAGGAGGTCAACCCTATCCTTGAATCCCAGAAACACAGGTCTATATCCTAGAATGCAGAAATCGAGTCAGAAAATGGTAGTCAGAAAGGCAGATCAGGGTGGATGATGTAGAAACAGGAGGATGATGTGATGGAGGTCAAATACATCCCCTAAGGAGGGATAAATGCTCTTAACATGGAAGTGATTCCATTTTAAGATGATACAAATACTTATAACGGGCAAACTATAGATCATCGAAAACATATTATGAAATTGGAGGAAAAAAATATTTTACTTATAATGATTTGGTGGGAAGTAAACCCCCTGATTTACAGTATTTTTCAAGAAACGTAAAATAGACCTAAAATTTTCAAAAAACATATTAATTTTTTTTCAATTTTTTGAAAAAAAGTTATAGGCATAAAATTCATCCTATTTCACACATTTCACAAGTTTACATAATCTTCAAATTCTCAACATAAATGTGACTTTTATGCCCTATAAGTTTTACAGTTTTGGTGTTGTTAGCCTTTTCCTTTGTAAAAGGGTTACAACTTTTTGTGATTTTATCCCAAAATAAATCTAGTCTTTATTTCATCACTCAAAGACAAAGGGTACATTATTAATTTCATGCAAGGGAAGTTAGTAGCTTGGCCCAAGAACTCAAACATCAAGAATGTTCATACTATTGGAATAAGGCATGGATGCCTCTACAAGCTATGTACTTCTCCATCTCAAGCCTTAATTCATGATTCAACCAATGCAAGTGAAATTTTGCACAGGAGACTAGGAAATTTTCATTTTCGTGGCTTACCCTCTTTAGATAAGATGGTTATAGGACTACCTAAGCTCAAACCTAAACATGTTGGGACCTGCAAAGGTTGTGCATTAGGAAAGAATACCAACAGTAGTTTACACAATAGTGAAATTAAATCTAAAAATGTACTAGAACTTGTTCATTCTAATTTATGTGGACCTATGTTTGTTCCCTCCATTGGAGGATTTTTGTATTACATTATCTTTGTAGATGACTACTCTAGGAAGACTTGGATATACTTTCTAAAATGTAAAGAGTCTAAAGAAATTATTTTGAGGTTTAAAGAATTTAAATCTCTAGTAGAAAACATATTTGGGAAGAGTATTAAAACACTAAGAACAGACAATGCGAGGGAATACACTTCATAAATATTTCAAAACATTTGTAAAAATGTTGGGATCAAGAGGGAGTTCATTGTTCCTTACAACCCTCAACAAAATGGAGTTGCAGAATGAAATAACATAACTATTGTTGAATCTGTAAAATTAATGATGCATGACCAAAACCTAGAAACAAACCTTTGGATTGAAGCCTCTAGTGATTCCGTATACATTCAAAATAGATTCCCACACTCACATCTAGAAAACAAAACTCTTGAAGAAGCATTCACTAGAATCAAACCTAATATAAGTCACTTGAGAATATTTGGTTGTCCATTTTACATACACATTCCTAAGGAGAAAATAACTAAATTAGAACCCCCAGGGAAGAAGGGAATCCTTGTTGGGCATAGTGAAACTTCTAAGGCCTACAAAGTTTACATTCCATGGCAAAGACACATTGAACTAAGTAGAGATGTGATATTTGAAGAAAATATTGCTTTTGAAAAATCCAAGGATGAAAATAAAATAAATGATGAAGATTCTCAAGAGGATCCCCCTCCTGAATCTCAGAGGGAGACTCGAGAAGTCTTAGGAGACAATAATTCCATTGAACCCATGGATACTAGTGATGCATCTAGAGTAAATAAGAAAAGACCACTATGGGCTAGGAAGATGATTGAAGAAGTAGGAAAATATGCACCGCCTCCTAGAGCTATCAAAGAAAAAAAAAAAACCAACTAGATTTTCCAATTATGTTGCACTCATGAGTGAACTTATAAATCCAGAGCCCTCAAATGTAGAGGAAGCCCTTCAACTTCAAACTTGGAAGGATTCCATGATAGAAGAGTATAAATCCATTCTCAAGAATGGTGTCTGGGATATTGTACACATACCTAAAGAAAAATTAGTGGTCTCCTCCAAATGGTTATTTAAAATCAAACATGCAGAAGATGGAAGCATTCAAAACCACAAGGCTAGGTTTATTGCAAGAGGTTTCTCTAACAAAGGAGGTATTGCCTATGAAGAAACATTTTCTCCCATTTTCAGGTATACCTCAGTCAGAGCTATATTCTATTGCTTCATCTAAGGGATGGAAAATTCATTAGATGGATGTAAAGAGTGCCTTCCTAAATAGAGTAATTGAAGAAGTATTGTTAGGAATAAAATTCCACGAACACAACTGAAAGGGGGGTGAATCAATTGTGAGACAGATTATTAAACATTAAACTTTATAAACTAAAACTTCATATCAAATGATAACATAGAAAATGCCAACACAATAACACAATCCTTTGTTTTTGAGGAAACCTTGTTAAAGGTAAAACCCCGGTGGGAATTAGTACCCATGAATTATGTACTGAGAGTATAGTATCCTTGTTAAAAGATTTAGCCCTGTTAGGAGCTTATTACAACATTACAGTACACAATCCCTATTAAAGGACAGACCCTATTAGGATTCAAGAGTAACAGTCGGCTCACTACCCAAGCACACTTCCCAAAGAAGTTTAAAGCCACCCTCAAGGATTTACAATCCGGACAAGTGAATATAGAAAATATACAATCCAGTGAACTGTTTGATAGCAACTCTTTCCTTGGTCAATTCCAATGAAGTACAATGAACATATCCTCTTCTCTACATCTAGCAGTCAATCAAGATTCACAGCTTCTCTATCAATCACCTTCTCTTCATACACATACACACACACTCTCTCTCTCTCTCGCACACTTTTTTATAGAAAATGTCTCTCATATATACCCTATTACAATAATTGATTAGGTCAGCCAATTAATATTTCCTAATATAAAAATATTCATTTAACCCCTTGCTAAGATACACACGATATATAAAACAAGTATCCATCAATTACAATACATTAGACATAATCCAAGATCCATAATTCATGCTTGCAATCCACAATACATGTTACATCTCTGAAGTCGGCCCCAAATAGGTCTTCTCTTGAATACACACCATAGATGATGTCATCATCACTCATACAACTTGCGACCCATAAAAAACATTCCTAAACATGTCTTTTGTCATCCCTTAAGCTTGAATAACATGAATCATCATCGTCTGTAAGATATACGCAAAACATAGAGACTCGCTCTGTCAATCATCACAATCATAGTCCAGAAACCTGTCTTTACCAAAAAATCTATAATTCATCCAATATGAAATATTAAGCCAAGTGACCCTAGAAATAAGATCATCATACATCCTTCTTCATATCCTCATCTTCGCTCATTCTGATTCATCTGTACAGTATTCGTACACTTCTGTCAGTCATCATACAACAGTAATAACCAGCCTATTCACAGAAACATATGTTGATATCAGTGACAAAACATGAATGCCAACAACATCAGTATTAGCAAATCCTAGCATCATCCAACAATCTCCCCCTTTGGCATTGATGGCGACATACGGGAAAATCCATCTACCCAAAAAGTGCTCTATCTCAATACAATCTTCTCAATATCCTCAACACAAACCTCCCTAAAATAGTAGGGATTTTCACATAGAATATCTCCCCCTTTGAAAATAATGGAAAAGGGTGCCATACCTCTTCATCAAACTTCTATAATGTGTAGCTTTTTCAAATCTTCATGTCTGTAACAACCACGTGCAAAATGACCCAAATATTTTTTATAGTGTTCCCACGATCACTCCCCCTTAGGAGTAGATCCATACATCAAGTCCAGAAAATGATATAGCTCTGAAATCCACTATACTGATGCATACCTGCATCAATTAATTACCGCGGGGAGGGGTTCTCACCCCAAGCATTCTTTTGAGATACTCAAAAGCATCTTTTGGAAAAAATTTAGTAAATATATCTGCTATTTGTTCCTTTATGCTAACATACTCTAATCTGATCTCCTTCTTTTCTACCTTGTCTCTCAAGAAATGATACTTAATATAAATATGTTTAGTCTTTGAATCCATTACAAGATTCTTCGACATATTCACTATGCTAGTGTTATCATAATGGATTACCACTGGCTCTTCAAAAATTATTACAATGTCCTTCAATATTTTTTTCATCCAAACAACTTGTGTACAATTTATAGAAGCAACAACATACTCAGATTCAATAGTAGACTGAGCTATACAATCCTGTTTCTTACTTAACCAAGAAATTAACCTTTTTCCAAAGAATAATGCTCCTCCACTTGTACTCTTTCTATCATCTGCACTACTTGCCCAATTAGCATCATGATAAGCATGTAAAATAAAGTCATCATATTTTTCATATCATAATCCATACTCTATTTTCCCTTTCAAATATCTAAAAATTCTTTTCACAGCAGCAAGGTGTGTCTCTTTAGTATCTACTTGATATCTTGCCACAATTCCAACTGCATTGTAGATATCTGGTCTAGTGTGAGTTAGATATTATAGACCTCCAATCATTGATCAATACTTTGTCTGAAAGAAACTCTGTGTTTCATCATTATGAGTAAGTTTATAACCAGTCACCATAGGTGTCCCAACAGGTTTACATTCTTCCATTCCAAATTTCTTCAACATTTCCTTAAGATACTTGATATGAGATATAAAAATACCATTCTTGTTCTAATTAAGTTGCAACCAAGAAAAAATTTCATTTCACCAATCATTGACATTTCAAATTCATTTTCCATCTCTTTAGAGAACCTTTTACTGATTTCATCATTACCTCCAAAAATTATATCATCAACAAAAACTTCTATGATTATAATTCCATCTTCACCACTTCTTAAGTATAAATTATTGTCTGCACTACCTTTTCTGAAACCAAGACAAAGAAGATACATGTCTAGTTTTGCATACCATGCTCTCAGTACTTGTTTCAATCCATACAATGCTTTCTTTAGTTTAAAGACCATGTCTTCATCTTCTGTCAGAGGAAATCCATAAGGTTTATCTATGTATACCTCTTCCTCCAAATCTCCATTCAAAAATGCATATTTCACATCCATCTGATATACCTTAAAGTATTTATGTGCACCATAAGCAATAAATAACCTTACAGCTTCCAACCTAGCAACAAGAGAAAATATCTCTTCAAATTCTATGCCTTCTTGTTGCGAGTAGCCTTTACAAACAATTCTAGCCTCATTTCTTACCAATGTTCCTTTCTCATCCATTTTGTTTCTAAAAACCCGTTTAGTTCCTATCACATTCTTGTTTTTAGGCCTTGGATCCAATTCCCAAGTGTTGTTTTTCTTTATTTGTTCTAATTCTTCATGCATAGCTTTAGTCCAAGAATCATCTCTACATGCTTCATCAGTAGTCTTTGGTTCAACTTGAGAAATCAAAAAAATTTCATCTCTTACTTTTGATCTAGTCAACATTCCTCTATTTACATCACCAATGATTTGATCTTCAGGATGGTTCTTCTTAACATAACTTGGAGTCTTAGGAGTTTTAGTAGGCTCATTTGATTCATCTTCGATCTCATTATCAATTTCCAAAGGTTCTTTAGGATTTGCAATGACCTCCTTAATCTATGCAATTTGACCATAGTCATACATTCTCTCTTGATTCTGAAACCTTTCATCTATCCTCACATTAGCGCTTTCAATCAACTTCCTCAATCTCAGATTGAACATTTATAGGCATTTCTCTTAGTATAATAAGCAAGGAAGATACCTTCATAACTTCTAGCATCAAACTTCCCTATCTCATCATCTATTTTGATATAGCATTTACTTCCAAATATTCTAAAATATTTTACAGTAGGCGTATGATTAAACCATAATTCATAAGGAGTCTTACTTGTACCTTATCTGATCTAAATTTTGTTCAAGGTGTACATAGCAGTACCAACAACTTCTCTCCACTGAACATGTGATATATTTCCTTCCAGTGGCATAGTCATGGCAGCATCTAATATTGTTCTATTTCTTCGCTCTGCTATCCCATTCTATTGTGGTGTTCTAGGAGCAGATGTTTGGTTGTATATTCCATGCTCTTCGTAGTAGGTATTAAACAAGTATGAAGTAAACTCACCACCTTTATATGATCTCAAAGATTTTATCCTCAAGCCTGATTCATTCTCAACTTTTGCTTTGAATATCTTGACTTTATAAAATGCCTCAGATTTCTCTCTTAAGTATGTAACCCACATCATCCTAGAAACGTCTTAAAAAACAGTGTAAAATACCTCTCACCATAGTAAGATCTTGTGCTTGTAGGACCACATAGATATGTATGTATCATATCCAACTTCCCTTTTGCAGAGTAAGATTTTCTTTTAAAACTGCTTCTAGTATGCTTTCCCATAACACACTCTCTACACATAGTGTTAGATGGTTTCACTATCTTAGGTAGACATATTACTGCATTAGTCATACTTTCCTTCACAATATTATCAAAGTTAACATGAAAAAAAAATTTATGCCATAGCCAACTGCCATCAACCTTTGCAATAAAACAAGAAGCCTTAGATGTATTCAATTCAAATACATTACCTCTAGATTTAGTACCAGATGTGATAAAGTCTCTTTCCTTACTTATGATAGAAAATTTCCCATCAATGAATTTCAATTGATAACCCTTGTCCACCAGTTGTCCAACACTCAACAAATTATGCTTAAGTCCATCAACAAGAAATACATTATCAGTATTAGTTTTTCCATCCAGAGAAAAAGATCCAACTCCAATGATAAGCTTAGGAGTATTGTCACCAAATCTTACAACACCACCATCACATCTTTTCAAACTAAAAAACTTATTTTTATCTCCAGTCATGTGATGTGAACAACCACTATCAATAACCCATTTAAATTTCTTTTCAACACAGGATACTAAGGCTTTTTCTTCATGTAAAGGTTCATCATCCTTAATAGAAATAAATCCAATCTCATCATACTCAACAACTTCATCATCAGAAACACCTTCACTAGCATAATAACATTCCTTGTCTTTTTGATACTTATATTTATAAAACTTAGGTTTGTGCTTTGGAACCCTTGTAGGACACAAAGATGCAAAATGACCTATCTTGTTGCATGAAAAAAATTTCAAAGGTAATTTCCTTCACATTTACCCTTACCTCTCTTTTCTCTTCTTATGATCAGGGCCACAACTTCATCTAGCTTCCTTTCTTCTTCTTGTATCTTTTCACATTCATAATCATATTCTCCAAGTTCTTCTCTCAAGTCACTATTGTTGGTGCTTGCAATTCCTGATAAGGTCTTTTTGTTTCTATGCACAGTTGCCTTGAATGCTGACTCAACTTTAGGTATAGAATCTCCCAATTCTACAGCCTCAAAGGTAGTTAGTTTCCCAATAAATATCTCTCTATTGAAATTAGGTGTCAAAGGTATAATCTCTTCTATAGCTTGTACTTTTGTTCTGTATGTAGGTCTCAGGGATTTGAGAATTTTTGCAATCACTTCTTCCTCACTGTAAGTGCCTCCAGTGTTCTTGATGCCAATAACAAATTTAGTAATTCTCTATGAATATGCTCTAATATTTTCATAATCTTTCATTTTCAATGTTTCCATCTTTTCCTTCCAATTTTGTAACTTTCTTTGTTTTGTAAACTTATCTCCTTCATATAGTGCTTCCAATCTAGTCCAGATTTCATGTGCAGAATCTAAGTCTTTTACCTCTATGAATTCACCTTCATAAAGTGCACTAATCAATACTTCCCTTGCGACCATGTTACATGAAAATAAATTATTTTCATCTTCCGTAGCTTTATCTAATTCATCCTCATCTTTCATCTGTTCTTTTCTTTTAGTAATCATCTAGTAGTCGATTCACAAGCATAGCAAATGTGTTCTCATCTTATTCTTCCAACTGTCAAATTTTTCAGGATCAAGCTTCGGACTATCCTTCCTATAATAAGTCATCTTTAGGATCACCTCAAGCTGTTAATATTTCTCTCTAAGGACCAGTAGCTCTGATACCAATTGCTAGGAATAAGAGTCCACCAACACAACTGAGAGGGGGGTGAATCAATTGTGAGACAAATTATTAAATATTAAAATTTATAAACTAAAACTTCACATCAAATGATACACATTAAATGCCAACATAATAACACAATCCTTTGTTGTCGAGGAAACCCTGTTAAAGGTTGAAAATCAGTGGGAATTAGCACCCACAAATGATGTACTAAGAGTATAGTATCCCTGTTAAAAGATTTAGCCTTGTTAGGATCTTATTATAACATTACAATACACAGTCCCTGTTAAAGGACAGACCATGTTAGGAGTCAAGAGTAACAGTGGGCTCACTTCCCAGGTACACTTCCCAAAGAATCTTAAAGCCACCCTCAAGGATTTACAATTTGAATAAGTGTATATAGAAAATATACAATCCAGTGAGTTGTCTAATAGCAACTCTTTGCTTGGTCAATTCCAATGAAGTACAATGAATATATCCTCTACTCTACATCTAGTATTCAATCAAGCTTCACATCTTCTCTATCAATCACCTTCTCTTCATACTCTCTCTCTCTCTCTCTCTCTCTCTCTCTCTCTCTCTCTCACTTTTCAAAAGAAAAGATCTCTCATATATACCCTATTACAATAATTGATTAGGTCAGCCAATTAAGCTTTCCTAATATATAAATGAAAATTTAACCCCTTGCTAAGATACACATGGTATCTAAAACAAGTATACATCAGATATAATCCAAGATTCACAATCCAGGCTCATAATCCACAATACACACTACATATCTGAAGTCGGCCCCAAATAGGTCTCCTCCAGAATAACTGCCACAACTGACTTCATCATCACTCATACGAATTGCGACCCATCACAAAAATTCTTGAACATGTCTTCTATCATCTATTAAGATTTTATAACCTAAATCATCATCGCCTGTAATATATACGCAAAACATAGAGACTCACTCTGTCAATCATCATTGTCGTGGTCTAGAAACCAGTCTTTACCAAAACATATGTAATTCATCCAATATGAAATATTAATCCAAGCAACCTTAGAAATAAGATCATCATACATCCTTCTTCATATCCCCATCTTCACTCATTCTGATTCATCTGTATAGTATCCGTACACTTTCGTCGGTCAGCATACAACAGTAATAACCAGTCTATTCATAGAAATATATGTTGACATCAATGACAAAACATGAATGCCAATAGCATGAGTAGTAGCCAATTCCAACATCATCCAACAAGTATACCTAGAGAAACATAAAGGATTTTTGATGCATGATAAATAGTCCCATGTTTGTAGATTGAAGAAAGCACTATATGGTCTCAAACAAGCTCGCCGAGCTTGGTATGAAAGGATTGATCATTATCTATCAAAACTTGATTTCTCCAAAAATGACGTAGACCCAAATCTCTACTTCAAGGTAATAGATGGAGAAATGTTGATTCTGATTCTTTATGTTGATGATTTATTAATCACAGGATAAGATCATCTCATCACTAAGTGCAAACAAGATCTAGAATCTAAATTTGACATTAAGGATTTAGGAATTCTCAACTACTTCTTAGGTTTAGAAGTATGGCAGCATGCAAATGACATTATCCTAAATCAAGGGAAGTATTCTATTGACATCCTGAAAAGATTTGGGATGATGGATTGAAAACCTATGTCTAATCAAATGGAAACTAATATGCACAAGTTTAAAGTAGCTACTGACTCAGAACCTGTAGATCCTGTTAAAATTTGAAGAATTCAATCACCAAGATCCTTTATATGCAAAATACTTGTCACAAAAGCAAAGAATGGAAACACAAATCGTAATGATCTGAAAGATCAAATATTCATTCAGAGAGGGAATTACAAAAGAATTAATAATTACAAAGAGATCAATCCTTATAAACAAGATCAAACACCCATAAGGTGGAGAAACCTAGGTAGAATGATAATAATTAATTATTATATGCTTAAAGTTTAGCTTAAGTGAACTAGAGATAAAGAGGTGACTGAATAATTAAATCAATAATGATTTAATTAATAAGTGAAAATACCTTTTTCCTCTAACACCTCCCTTAAGATAAACTTAGGGAGAAGCTAAAAACCTAGAAACAACTACTGAAAGTAGGAAACGGGTATCGACAATATGGCATAATTAGGTACCCAAGTACAAAAATCTCTGTAAAGAGGAGAAAAGGAGAAAACCCAGTGGGAAAAACCCCTCTCCAAAAAGAGATGAAGCCTAGTGAAGGATTGAAGAAGCCTCCAAACTAGAGAATGTCCCAGAAAATAGGAACAAAGATCAGGTAGAGAAGACTGTAATCTGCATGAGTGCCCTCAAATGACACTACTCTAATCAGGATGGAAAACAAAGGAAAACATTGAAACTCAAAGATAAAGATGACAAAAAAGCCAAAGTCTAAAGAGATGATCAAAAGAAGAACATGTAGAACACCACTGCAGCATGAAGTTGCCAACACTATCAAAGAATAATTGTTGGAACCTCCACTAAAATAGAATATGATCGGGTGGAGAAGACTGTAATCTACATGAGTACCCTCAAATGACACTACTCAAATCAGGATGGCAAACAAGGCAAACATCAAAACTCAAAGATACTGATGGCAAAAAACACCGAAGTCTGAAGAGATGATCAAAAGATGGAAGGATGCCTCCAAAATAGGAATGAAATAAGTGTCCATATAGTAAATGATCCATCTCCTGAAATGCATAGGTACCCATCCACTGCATCTGCCTAGTATATAAGAACACATACTAAATACATAGCTCACTATATCAAACCAAGGAAGCATTATAACCAACAGGAAATACCCCCCCATAATGCTGAGCATGAAGAAGCATGTCAGGTACACTGAATCATAATGCCAAGAATAATTGCATGATGAAGAACTAGGAACATAGAAAGTGCAATAGAAAGTACAAGCACATATAAAGGATGGTGTCATGGAGGAAACACTCTCTTGACACACATCATGAGGCTAATGTCATGGAAGGAACACTCACTTGACAAAGGAAGATGGAAAATAAAGAAAACATCAACCNACCCCCCCCCCCCCCCCCCATGACACTTTATAGTGCAGTGCAAGTACAAATAGGCACAAAAATGTCCAAGATTCCAAGCATGCATCATATGACACTTTATCTCAGTGTGTTTGCAAAAAATAAATGCTATAGAAATAGATGTCTACAATGCTCAGAAATGACAAAAAGTTGTAAGAACATATGTAATAGCTAAAAAGGAGTCATCCCATGCAATAAAAATGATCCCAGGACCTGAAACATCCAAGATATCCACCATAATGCGAAAAAGAAAAAAAATGAATAAAATATACCTAGAGCAGATTCTGGCGATGAAACACATACAAGATGAAGGAGAATAAAACCACATTTCCAACGACACGTGGAAGTCAAAAAATGGGGTCCGAAGGAGAAAGATATGATGACTGGAGTGCAAAAAGGAACCCTCACTTTGACTCGCAAAAACCTTGCAAGACAGAAAAATCAGAAAACCAAACCTAGAAAATCAAATTGGGCTCGGAACCAGCTTTCTAACGATATCTTGATTGGCAAAAAATGCCTCCGTTTGCTCAAGATACGAGCAAAAGATCGAAGAGGACTCCAAAATAAGAAATCCAAGAAACCTCTACTAAATTTGACAGAGCTCCACTAAATCTGGTGATGTCGCTAAATATGGTAGAATTGCCAAAATTTTGGCCAAATTTGGCGGAGGTACCAAGAAAAAATTAAAAAATATTTTTTTTTCTAATTTTGTCAGTTTGGTGGTGTGAATTTTGAGGTGGCACGAAAAATGAGGTGACATGAAAACCAAGGTGTTTTTTGTCTCAAAAAGCATGCCAATATCGTGCATGCAGAAAAGATGGCCAAGATTTCAACTATGTCCAAATTAGACGAGTCTTAGATGAAAATAGGGATTTTTGGGCCTTTGAGCACAACTGTGAGGTTGGTTTGTGCCCAAAGTGCTCCAAAAAATAGCTCCCCCCATATCCATACAAAAAAAACTGAAAACTTGAAACCCTCAGTGCTCCAAAAAATCTTCAAAAAACTCAAGAATGAGCTGCAGTAGTAAGGCTCTGATACCATGTTAAAATTTGAAGAATTCAATCACCAAGATCCACTGTATGCAAAATACATGTCACAAAAGCAAAGAATGGAGACACAACTCATAATGGTTTGAAAGATGAAATATTCATTCAGAGAGCGAATTACAAAAGAATTAATAATTACAAAGAGATCAATCCTTATAAAGGAGATCAAACACCCAGAAGGTAGAGAAACCTAGGTTGCATGATAATAATTAATAAAGAATTAATTATTATATGCCTAAAGTTTAGCTTTAGTGAACTAGAGATAAAGAGGTGACTAAATAATTAAATCAATAATGATTTAATTAATAAGTGAAAATAACTTTTTACTCTAATAGATCCTACTCTCTACGAACAAATAATTGGATCTCTAATGTACTTGGTGAACACTAGACCGTATATTTGATATGCAGTAAATGCACTTAGTCAGTTCATGTGTGAACCAAAGCAATTACACTTAGTAGCAGCTAAACACATGTTAAGGTATCTATGTGGCACAATCATATATGGATTAAGATATAAAGATGTAGAGCTTAACCTGCTTTTGTACACTGATTAAGATTGGGCTGGAAATATTGTGGATGAGAAAAGTACCTCAAGATGTTGCTTCAGTTTAGGATCAACTATGATATCCTGGTTTAGTAGAAAACAATCTTTAGTTGCTCAGAGCTCCACAGAAGCAAAGTATATTGCAGCATCTATGGGAGCATGAGAAGCAGTATGGTTGAGACAGGTTCTAGTTGGAATATTTAAGAAACCAATGGAACCTACCATTATTCAGTGTGACAACCAAAGTTGCATAAAACTCTCCTTGAATACAGTATTTCATAACAGATCTAAACACATTGAGATACCTTATCACTACATTAGAGACATGGAGAAAAATATAGTTGAGTTGAGATATGTAAGTAAAGATGACCAGATATCAGACATCCTTACCAAGGCTCTTGTGAAAATAAAGGTAGAATACTTCAGAGGTAAGCTTGGTATGGTTGTAATTAATGCTCGAATGAGTCTAAATATCTTTAATCATTGTACTATTTTAATACTTCAATAATTAATCATGAGTGTCGTTTCATGACCTTATGGGCCTTGTGTACATCATTAAGAAGTGATGACTTCTAAATGATTATCACTTGTACTTCTGGAAGTTTTTGCAAGGTGATGATCTTACAATAACTTGACCTTCTATCATGATGGATATCATATAGTTGATATCTAAGAAAAATATGGAAGATCATATCTTGTAAATCAATACCAACTAAGAGATAGATATCATCACTAATAGCTACTAGTTGTATCGTATAGATAAATCATGGTGGATTAACATTCGTATACAAACCATGAATATGATGTCCCTATGGTAGGTATCACATGGGTGATAATGGTGCACATACCTTACAGATAGTGAGAGTACTTGATGAATATCATGAGACTTGATATTCATAGGCCATTACACTGAGTACTTGGTAAATATGACGAGACTTGATATTTGTGGGTCATTACTCCTGATATCATGAGATGATATCATTATGGTGGATATGTCCAAATTAATATCTGTAAACATGCCATAAAATCTGATATTACATTGAGGTATATATATATCGGCTATTTTCCTTTTTCTTTAAAAAATAACTTTTTTTAAAGTCAAACTTACCAAAATTTCATAGGTTTACTTTATATAACGTCAACTTTTGTCTTTTTTTTTTTATTATTTCCCAAAAATAAATTATACCCTTTTAGAAAGGGTTATCGCCTCTAGAGCACCATATATATATATATATATATATATATATATATATACACACACACACACACACACTTGTGAATCGTGTTTGATTTTATAAACTTACTTGCAATATTTAAAAATACTCACATTAAAACTAAGCAAAATATCAAAAAAATTGAATTCTAGACTTTGAGCTCTAAAAAAAGATGTTCGATTTTTATGAAAGTTCTCCTAATTAGAGATATTGAGAGTTAAACCTGAAGTTTACCCAAACTTGCCCCAAAATAGATGTTAAGCTACTACAGAGGTAGCCACATGAATAATTTTGGTTGAAAGCGTTTTGACCTAAACACCTTCGATCAAAATTATTTCGCTCAAAAAATCGCATGCGCATTTAGTCATGCATCAAAATGTTAATAAGATTTTTTTTTATTTTATGGTTTTAGGTGAAAGTGTTTCATCCAAATCTCTAGTGCTACATATACACCACATGGTTTCAAACTATACCTATTTTCCCAAAACCTTTTCAATTCAAAAACTTTCTCTAGGAACTATTTAGTTGATTGAAACTGTGACACAACTTTATGCTTTTATCCTACTAAATATAGATACTTTTCAAAATTTTAGGTATTATTATTGTTGTAAAGTATTAAAATTTGTTTTAAATTTCCATCAAGACATCTTAAATGATGTAATATAAGTATTCACATACTCTTATCACTTTGTAGTCCCTAATAGACATCGACTTAATTTTATGCATCTCTTTAGGTTTAGAAACCACTTTCAAATTTACAAATCCAAGGCCGTTATAACTTATTTGTAACTATTTGTATTACTTCATACCACACTTAAAAAGACAACAAGGATTAAAGTATCCATGTATGCATATGGAAAAATCACGTTGTAATTGTATGAAGTCGTATATTTGCTAGGTACTCTAATGTAAGTTTCTATAGTTTCACTTAGTAATACAAAGGAGAACCCACCTAGGTCCTTCAAAGAATGAAATGCGGGGAATAAAAGTGTTAAACCTATATCTCAATCATCAGAAACTATCTCAATGTCTTTGATCAAAAATTTTGGCTATTCTTTAGATTTCACTAAGCTGCAGATTAGGAAACTTGTAGATTAACAACTCTTCTCTAGATAAGAGTTGATTGATTACATTAGAACTTGGATCTTGTGAAGTTTCATTGACCCATATGCGTCACCACCAATATATTGGTGAATCTATTGGGGAGATTATTAATAAGCATGTAAATGTTTGGGAGAGTCAAATAATTTGAAGATCTTTATATTTATGTACAAGAATTGTTGCAGTACATCTCCAGATTCTATGAAAATTTGGCACTTTGTTGGTGGAATAAAATTAGAAAATATTTTATTTATGATGAGATTTTAGTTTCTTGAAGATTATTTCATCTTTGGAGAGTTGATGTCTCTATAAATGAAATTAATCAATTGTAAAGATTTTTCCTATTTATACAAACACATCACATAGATTTCCAAAGTTTTAATTTAGGGAAAGAAGATTTGCAAGTCTACAATAATTTTCTAGGTAATTGGTCTTTATTTCTTTTATATTTAAAGAAAGAAAACATTGTGTAAAGGTTACTTATGAAATTTTTCACGAAGCAAGCTTGTTCCCATGACCATGCTTGTTTGTACTAGAAGGAAGGGAACTAGGACAAATATGCTAAACCTTTATATATTTTGTTGTAATAGGTGTGTGCTAATAAAATATATATTATAAATAGAGCATTGCTACTTCATATAATTTCACATGTTCTAAAAATTTTATGTTGTCTTTATAGATCTATAAATCTTGTGCAACTAGCATATGGTAAAAAAAATGTTGAAGTTTAATAACGAAGGCAAGGGTCTTAGCATTTGGAGATATAAGGGGTTATGTGTTGATAAGATCTAAGCTCTTATAAAGTTGAATTAAGCTATGAATAAATTATTGTTAGGGAAATGTGATTTTATCAAAAACACGTTTACATATAGAATTTTATATTGGTTTTCCCTTGTAAGCTCAAATGTTATAATGATAAGTTCACTGCAATCCTAACCTTGTCTTTAGAGAAAGTCTCTTTGTATTGAAAGATACATTCCATTTGATTCCAATCAGATCCAAAATAATCTTAATTCTGAATCAACAAGAGAGCATTTGTAGATATTCGATGAATTGATGAAAGATTATAATATTGAAGTATAAGATATTATCATGGCACTATTTGTTCAATCTCTACAAGAATATTCTAGAGATTGGTTCTTTGATAAATGTCTATGCATTGTATTTCTTCATTGCAAGAGTTCAAATTAGTTTATATTGATCAATCTAATGAAAGAATTATTGTAACTTCATTAATCAATAAACTTATTTATTGATGAATTGATGAAGAAGATATCATATCGAGTTCAAATTAGTTTATATTGATGAATTAATGAATGAATTGATGAAAGATTGTAATATTGAATCAAAAGATGTTATCATGGAGTTGTTTGTTCAATCTCTAAAAGAACATGATAGAGATTAGCTCTTTGATATGTCTGTGCATTGTATTTATTTATTTCATGAGTTAAAATTAGTTTATCTTAATTAATTTAATGAAAGAATTACTATAACTTCATTAATCAATAAACATTTTTACATCAGATGGATGAATAGGCATTGGCTCCATCTTTCAGTGTGAAGTTTGCAAAAACAATAAGAGACATTCTAGAGATCATTAGACCCAATGATTCAATGTGTCTAATCCTATATCTAGCTTATTTTATGAAGAAATGAGTTTCCTACAAAGGGATAAAAATCCTAGTAAAGCCAAAGTCTGGCAATTGATCTTGCTTGTGAAAAATAAATAAATGATCCATTCAAATTTACTATTCAAACACTAAAATAATTTTTTAAGCATATAGATATTTGACATATATTAGAATAATCTTATAACAATTTCAATACTCCATCCAAAATCTCAAATTTCTTCCAATGCAATCTTCCAAAAAATTTAATGTATTTTATGACAAAAATAGTTGATATGACCATGTACAACCATCAAACTTAGGTTGTAATCCTCACCAAGGATAAAAGCCTAATATATTAAGAAATAATTATAAGAAAAGTAGAACTTGGAGTAGAACAATCTCAAATAGCTTTTATAGTGCCCAGAATATGTATGTGAATAGAATAATGCTCTGAATGACTTGGATTACTTTCCTTTGTGAAGTTATATTTGTTGAAAATATACAAGCTCTTATGCGAGCCATTACTATTATTACAATTTTAGAGATTGTAACTACAAGTCAAAGAGAATATGACATATTAAAATTCAAGAGTGCTTCTAGATTCAATTGCATAATAGCTTTTGACTCAACGTTTCAAATCACACTCTATTGTCCATCATCAACATAATGAAAAGTTCCTCCTTTGTGATTAGATGAAGATCTTGATTATATAGATCACAAAATTGATCACATACAATAATACTAAAAACGACCATACAATCAAATCCAAATACACCATTATATTATCTAATCATAAATTATAAAAATTGTAAAATATGACCATATAGCCATCAAACATAGATTACAATCATCACCAAGGATTCAAGACTATGATGCAAGGCATCCATGTTGCAAGGAAAATAAAATTGAGGAAGAGTCTAAGATTAGTAAACAAGAGGTGTTGTTCAGTAACATATGGGAGAGAGTAGGGAGACTTTTAATATTTTGTTTTAAGATTCCTTCTAGGTGTTGTGTAACAATTTGGGGAAGTGCTACAATTATTTTTAGGCTTGGTTTTCAGAGAGTGTGGGGTGACATCTTTTGAAGGCTGAGTGTGTGAGTTGCATAGGTTTTGGGGAGAAGTTTTTAAGTTTTTATTTGGGGGAGGGGGGGAATTGGAGGGGATTTTGGAGTGTGTAGCCATCCCTGGCTGCAAAAGGCACCATGTTGTAGGTTTGAGAACATACCAAATCAATTTTGTATTGAGAAGCCAATAAACTTGGCTCATTGTTTTGTAAACCCATTTCAACTTTCAATGAGTTTGTTTGCATAAGTTGATGTTTGAATCTATCTAATTTGTTGTTGTAGATCATATGTTTGAGTGTTTGAAGTGTGTTGCAAGTGTTTGGTAAGGGGTTTATTCACCTATTGCATTAGACTATTATATTAATAAATAATTATTTAAAGGTATATTTTTCAGAAGAACAATCTCAAATAGCTTTGACATTGCTCACAATATGTATGTGAATACAACAATGCTCTGAAAGACTTGAATTGATTTCGTTTGTGAAGGTATATATGTTGAATACATACAAGCTATCACGTGAGTCGTTATTATTCTTGATTTCAATTAAGGTAACTATAATTCAGAAAATATATATAACATAAGGGTACTTCTAGATTTAGTTACATGATAACTTTTGACTCAATATTTCAGATCACATTCTATAATCCATCATCAACATGAAAATGAATTATTCCTTTATGATCCATCATCAAAATAATAGATCTTAAAATTAATTCGAAATAATAATACCAGAACCCATTACACAACTAAATCTAAATCCACTATTACATTGTCCATCATGAATTATAACAAGAGACGCAAAGCGTCAAAGTTCCTGCCAATAGAGAAAGAAAAGTAGGGAGATATGGAAAGAGAGTTAAAAGGGATAGAAAGATATGTAATAGATAAATATATAGAGGGGGAGAGACAAGAG
>MU223068.1:1420677-1430854 GCA_018584345.1 Thuja plicata | reverse complement strand
TTGTTATTTAATGATAAGAAACAACTCATAATATAACATAACAAAATAATAAATAAGACAAAAGAAATAAATTATTATTAAAAATATAAATATATATTTAACTATTAATATCTTATATTTATTATTTACATTTAATACAAATGACAAGTGACATTATTTTGTACATTTAATACAAATGACAAATAATAGGTTTTTTATTATTTTTGTTTGGGAAAAATGAATTTATTCATTACCAAAATTAGTATAGACCAATCAAATCAAAGAAAAATAAGATTTAAATAATCAAGAAAAATGAAAAATAGATATAAACTATAGAAATTGCATTTAATTTTTTAAATTCTAGAATATGATTGATTAAACTAATTGAAAAATTAAACTGAATGCATAGTTATCCTGCCAAAGACAGAAACTAATAATAGTATACCGTTATATACCTTATATAGAAACTTGTTTATTTACAATCAATAATGTATTTGGAACGATGCCTCCCAATATTCCTCCAAATATGTCAAAGAAATTATTAATTTCTAAATAATATATATATATATTAATTTAAAAGCCTCGGAGAAATCTTTGTACCTAGCTGTTACAGATGTCTAAATACTAAAAATATAAATCCAGAAAGCCTGGAAGAAATCTCTGCATCTTGCTGCCATAACTTTTTCTAATTTTTAATCTAAAATTACAGTTTTTTTTCCGTTTCCTGCTCAAGGGCTTTGCTCAGCCAATTTTCAGCCTCCGCCATGAAAGAAGGGCTGAGCCGAATCATCAGAACGCAAAATTCGTGCTCATTCAGAGCTCCATCGCCGTCCAAATCTCCTTCCTGGACCATCGCTTTTATTTCCGAATCCGTCAAAGCTTCAACCCCTAAAATAGCAGAATTTTTCCTCAGGCTCTCCTCAGTAATCAAACCTAACAGGGGATCAGCCAAAAGGCCAAACCCTGAACACAGCTCTCTCATAAATTCGGGTTCTTTCAATTTCTCCGCCATAGTTGGAAGAAAATCCTGGAATTCGGCCATTGAATTCTACCAAAAGAAGCTTTCACAAGAGACCTAAATTATAGCTGAATTCTAAATTCTGAATTCAGAGTTCTGTGAGAGGATTTCAATATGAAAAGGAATGCAAGGGGGGGAGGGTATTATAGATCTCGTCACCGACGCCTCCAAAGAAATTGTGTGGCAGAACAGAAGAAATGCATGACAAACCGACAGGAAATTACTCTTTCACCGTCCATTTGCAAATTATAGATGAAATTGTGACGAGATGTGCTTTTTCAAATTGTAAATTGAATTCTTTTGTTCAAAAGTAAATAGCTGATATTTTGAAATATATCTACGACAATTTTTCAAAAATTTTAATGGAAACAATTTCGACCCACTTCTTGTAGAACTTTATGAGGGGTTCCTTTTTCTAATGGAAATGTGTCGTATGTATAGATGTCAAATCTGACCCACATGCACCTCTAGGGGTTTGAATCTTGGTGGATGGCTCAATATCTCATTCCATCAACCTCACGAGTTGTGAAAGTTGTCCTTTTGATATATAATGAAAAAAAAAGGTTAGCCCGTTTGATTAAGTATTTATATAACTGATTTTGATATTTTAAGGGGGCATATAGTTAAATTAGAAGTTGTACTTGTGCTAAACTTACACAAGTGGGGGGGGTGGGGGGGGTCTCGTCACGGAGAGCCACTTATTTTGAAATCATACATTCAAATCAAACGTCAAGTCTCTTGGCTAAGCTCTCATATGTAGAGAATCTAGTATGTCAAAGTCACTAATAGGTTATATATGGTTCAATCTTATCTACAAATGTTTTGAACTTTAGTGGATGACACAATCAAGGAACATAACATCATTCTTATCACTTATGCTTAAATAATTGAACTACAACCTTTCTATATTCTACCAAGATATTAAATTATTTATGAATTTAAAATTTGAAATTAAATACTTATGGATTTAAATGTAAACTCAAATAATTATTGTGAATTTGACAAACTCCCTTCATGTTGTCACTTAGTTGAAGATGACTTTTGATTTAGATGTATGCTCACTCAAATTGTTGTAATCTACTACATGAATACAAAGATGACAACTTGTTTATATTATTAATTTTTTTTAAATATGAAGTGTGCCCTTTTTGTGATATATGAAGTGTGCCCTTTTTGTGGCCTCCGAGAGACTCTCATGCATATTTTTTGGTTTTGTCGCCAAGCTCAGTAGTACTAGAGTTGGATTCATGATTTCTTTAAGCCTTTTTGACAAGCTCCTTTTTCCTGGCATATGGTTTTGCTAGGTGACTCACCCAGAATGCCTTCCAGATTTACCCAGATTTGGCATGCTTTCGGGATGGAGATTCTTTTCACTCTACAGAAAGATAGGAACATTGTTCTTTTCACACACAGCTTTCTGGATATTAATGTCTCTACGTATACCAAATCTTGTGTAGACCGATAAAGTGGCTCCGGAAGTGGCCCACTTGCAGGAGCTTTTACAACATTGGGGCAATGCCCCATGTATGGTTGCCAGAGTGCCACCGAACTCTCTTTCTGTCGACCACACTCTGACCTATGGTCGTCGTTCCTCTGCTCGGTGTTCCCGGACTCCTCGGTCTCAGGATCCTCGTCGCTCCTCTGGCGGCAGGGCCAATTGGAGGCACCGCTTGACTTCTCCTCCTCGTCAAAGTTTGGCTAGTGGTTGGTCTATTGTTCCTAGTTCCTCTGCTATTGGTATTGGCTTGCCTTCGGCCAATGTTTCTGATAAATTTCCTTGCCTGGCTCTTGTGATCTCTCCTAGGCAGGAGGAAAGAGAAATGGAAGAAAAAGATGAAGAAGATGGCTAGACTATTCCAGACCCGCTTCCAGGCCCTAATATGTGGGGAAACCCTGACGATAAAGATCCTCCTCCCTCGGCTATGACTACTCTAGCTACCTGAGGAATTTTTTTAATATGTTTTTTTATGAATAGTTGATGTGTCCGATTGTTTGTCATGTAACTCTTGTGGGGTGATCTTGTATCCCCTGGCCCCTTTTTGTGAATATTGTTCTTTATACTTTATATTAATGGAAAAGGTCTCTACTCATAAAAAAAATTATGAAGTACAACACATAAAATATGTATAGACGCTACACTCTCCTCAAGAAAAAACTACCCAACAAGACTCTTCAAATTTTGTTGAAAAAATTATTAATGAAGAAATAAATACAACATAACAATATAATACAATCAGACCATCCATGTATGATGGTATTGAGAAAAAGTATAATTGGTAATTAAAAAAGAGTAAAACCATGAAAGTATAATACAATTTTACCATCCACGTATGATGGCATTCTACATTCTACATCTTCGGGCATTCTTCTACATCCTAATGATGGATCACAAAGTGTGATCCAAAATGTTGATGAAAAAACTTAAGCACAATCAAATCTAGAAACAATATCAAAAATTCAAAAAAAGAAGAAGAGTAAAATCGTGAAACTGTTCAAATTATAGAAAGTTGGTATAAAGAACATAGAAAATTCAACCAATTAATCTTTTGTGAGTCAACTTCCTAGTTTGTTAACTGTTGTAATTCCTTTTTATGTTTTAGGTCTCTTGTACTTTTTTTTAAACCCTGAGGTGTCCCTACAACCCAGCCCGACGACCCAGCATCCCGTATCTTGGGTACCAAGGGCGAGCTTAAGCAAGACTAATCCTTAGAGGATGAACCAAACCGACTGCAAGCCAGGTTCATCAGGCAAGTCCGGGCAAGAGTCGAACCTGAGACCATGAGTCGTCCACCCACAACCTCAAACCAACTCGGTTACCCGTGCGGGCTTAGGTCTCTTGATCTTGTTCCACCAGTTGAACAGTCTAGTGGCTGATGTTATGTAAGGTCAACACCCTTGTTATGTTGCTTTTATTAATAAACAATATAGAAAAATTAACTTGAGCATTATAACAATTAGCGTCTAAGTTCAAATTTTGAATTATAGTGACAAAGAGCATATTAATACTTATTATTAATATTTCACATAATATTTTAACAAAAAGTTCATGTCTAGATGGATTACATTTTAAATCAACGAGATGTTATTACAAAATATCGAAGTGATCTAATTAAGAAAAGAAAGAAAGACAACAATAGCTATATACAAAAAATCATATTAAAAAAAATAAAAAACGTATTCAAAAAGATAAAAATAAAATCATCAAAATCTAATGTACTATTTAAAATCTACACATATACAAAATTAACTATACCAATTATTAATATGCTTCTCTATCTACTAAGATTAAACCCTCCCAAATACAATTAAATCATATTTAACCCAAATAAAGTAAAGAGAGTTTTAACAAGTGGCCTGAAATTTAAAAGTTGCTAGGAAAATGTGTTAGTATAGGGAAGTGTGTGTTTCACACGTGTCCCTTCTTTTTGGAGTGAAGTTTCCCTCAACGCGTTTTGTGTGGTTTTGGTGTTGTATATTTTCAAACTAGTTGACATAAATTTAGTTCAACACATAAATTTATCGCCTTTTTCTATGGTGTAGATTTTCTAGATATGACCAAAACAAACGAAACACTTTCCATACACATTTACACATTTAGGAAGTTATGACGAATCTCTACCATTCATATTTGAATAGTTTTAAAACATTAAAGTTATGATAGTGATGGTAAAACACCCATCAATAATAAAGCTTACACCTTAGCTATTCACATTGCATATTTTAGTAGATTATTATAAACACTATTTTACATAACCATGTGAGAGCTTTGGGTGTTAGATTGAAGTTAAATTTATGGGCCTATAATAAGGGCTTAGGACAATTTCAAATCCACAATACTTACAAGTATAAGTAATATATTTCAGGTTGACCTCTAACTATAATTTATTTAAGAATTACTTGAACTTTATATCTACAATCAAAACTATGAAACCCCTAACTCTCAGGGCAATTCACAAGTTGACCAATTGTCCTTGCATAAACTAAACCAACAATGTACTCATAGTGAATGGGAATAAATCTTACCATTGTTTATATAGGATGTTTTTTTATTAATTATGTTGAATTAATAGTTATGAAGGTTGTAATGAATTGAAGTATTGATTGGAAAAGAAAAATGTAATATATAAAAAAAATTTGTAAGGATGATAAAAATAATATATACATGTTATTATATAAATTGTATTGTGTTATTGGTGATATACATAATTGGTTTATTTACAATGTGTTGATTGGTTTAAGCTAGCTAATTTGTACTTTGATTTATTCTAGTTGATAAGCAATTTCTTTGTCTATATTTAACATTACATGTAATTGAAAATGAAATCATATAGTTGAATAAATAATTTAAGGAGACTTAATGCCACTAGGGTTTAGATCTTGGATTTTCTTTTATTAGCTTCTATCAATCCTTACACTACATTGCTTCTTTGTGTAGGGTTTTTTTTTTTCGTGTGCCTATGAGAATTTCCCCTTTAAATAGCCTTAAACTTCGTCAATTAAGCAATTATTGTCATTGTTAATGCTTTTACATTACATGAAGACGGCTCTACCATAAAAGTGGCCAAAGAAGTTTGTCTTCAATTTTTTTCATAAAGTATGTCTTCTAAAACACCTCTAAATATGGTTCTCCCCATCCTAAAATTTGGTAGTGCTTATAGATGGATAGAAAGTGTTAATATACTTCAATGGGTTATTTTATGAAGAGAATACACTTGAAAGCATTCTTCAAGAATAGGTGAACAAAGCTTGGGTTCCACATGAAATTTAACTTGTTATGTCCAAAACCTTTCTTTTCTACTAGAACTTCTTGTCTAAAATAGATACTTTCTTAGGAAATGTGGCTTATTTCAATCTAGATAATTTTTTCTTAGACTACTCATAAAAATGTGTCTATGTAGTAACACTATTTCTTATTCTTCCACCTCATTAATCCATGTGCATTTTAGTTCTTACCCTCTCTCAAATTTTCTCGTCCATTGATCTTTCTAATTAATCTTCACCATTGATCAAATTTGATATATGAGACATAAATAAGACCTTCATTTACTCATTTCCCCCTAGCACTCCATGAGGTCAGGAGCACTACTATCATTTTGAGCATTGTCACTGTGAAGAAAGTAATTTAGCATCTATCAAGCATCAAAACTTCCTACTATCATGTTGATATCAAGGTTATGCTATAATATATGACAAAAAAATCTACATCAAACATTCAAGAAAATATCAAGAAACAATAGAGAAATCTAAGGTTTTTTTTTTTATGGTATTAACTTTTATTATTTGATTTATGCATGTAGATCTTAGGCTTTATTGAGTTATTACTGAGTGTAAATTTGGATCTTGCATTGCATTGTTTCCATATTATTTGATTCACATTTTTATCATTCATAGAAACACGACCCTATTAATCATTCTTTATGCAAAATTTTCAATATTAACAATGATTCTTTTAGATTCATTAATGTGTATATCCCCAATAGTGTTGTTAAAATATCTTCTTCTTTTTTTAATATGAATTGCTGATTTAAATCCCCTATGCTGGTGATTGGACTATGTATACATATTTTATTAGTATAGAAGTGGCATATGATAAATGTAGTTATTTTCTTAGGCAATGGACAACTAGTAAAATGGAGGTTTGGTACCACATGCAAAAAATTAATTGGGGCTCTTTTATCCCAGCCTTGGCTATTGACGTAGCTAATCTACATGGAAAACATGGAGAGATTTATGTTAATAGAGTGTGTAAATAGCTTGGAGACCTAGATATTATGAAAACCCAATATTTATTTTCCTTTTCTAGTTATTTTTTTAGCACTAGTTAAACATTTTGCCAATGTCGTCTTTTAGAGTGCTTTCACATATAATTTTGTATTAAATAAAAAAATTATACAGGTACAAGGAAATGACTGCAGATCTTTGATAAATCCTTATGAATCCCAACTATTTGAATCTACTCTACAATTAAGAGTCTATTCATAAACACATTGTTGGAAATCATTTGGTTAATAGAGCTTAAACCAAAGACCATCTTTACTAGATTAAAATTGGTGAAAAATTATCCAACTAATTCATACACTTCATGCTCATCACACTTCTCATTTTATTGAAAGAATCAAATAAATCCAACACCTATTTGTACAAATATTTCTATTATGATTCAAGATTTTGTGCACCATTATGAGCAGGTTTTCAAATCTTAGGATGACACTCTTAAAGGAGTCACTCCCTTACAATATTATTTTAGTGTGGTTCATTGAAAAGTTTCACACTTTTAGTTGCTTTTGGGAGTAGCTCCTTATTATATATTTTTTCAAGGAAGCTAATATCTCCATGGCTAATGATAAGGCTCCAAGTTGTGATGGATTCTTCTATGAATTCTACTAAGTCTTATGAGTTTTTATTGGTAAAGATCTCTACAATGTTTAACTTGAGGCATTTCATTTCAATTATTTTGATAATATTATTAACAAACAAAATATCAAATTCATACCTAAATTTAAGGATCAAAAGGATACATGCAATTGGAGACTTGTAACTCTATTCAATTTCTCTTACAAAATTATTACTAAAGCTCTTGCTCTCAAGTTATAACACGCGACTTAATGATGGGAGGAGTTTACAAGGACTTAATGATGGGAGGAGTTTACAAGGATAAAATCCAATTCCATGAAATATCACATGTAATATGATCTAATAATGTATGTGCAAATCATTTTTATTAAAATAACCTATCTCAACCATTAATTTCTATGATAATAAATAATGATAATAGTTTAAATAAATGGGCTAATAAATGTGGTATTGAAGCTCTAGTGAATCTTATGAAACAAATGTTTGACCGTATTAATAACCCCTTTAAACAAGTAGAGCTAGTTGCTTTCCATCATGAATGTCATGTATTTGCCAAAATATTAACACTAATTTGTCAAAATGTGTTTGGGATAACAATGATTCTCTAGTAGCCCTTCATTCTAGTATTAATGTCTCCAAGAACTTTTGTCACTCTTTTAAGCACATTAGTCAGCGTATATTTGAAGTTTATATTAAAATATGAATTATTGATCACACACATTCTCCAAGCTTCATATGTTTCATATTTGATAAATTATAATCAATAACTATAGTTCATTTACTCTTTAGTAAAGCCCAAAAGAAAGGCTAAACATGCATTTTAATTTTTGTTTAACAATTTGGTCAAGAAGTTTGTATATGTTTATCTTAAGTGGAAGATAAAGAGCCTTAAGGAAACCAATTAGTTATAATAAAAAACTCAATATTCAAATATTCATTTGTTATCTTCTAAGTCCAAAATCGAATAAAAAATAGTTTTAAAATGTTATTTAGAAATTCTTTCAAGAATATTTCTTTTAGTTATATCTTCTAGGGTATATCAAGAGGCTCAAGGAAACCAATTTTCATGTTATTATTCTGTATAATTGCTTATACATGATTTGAAAGAACAAGGAAAGGAATATAAAGTAAGAAAGTCCAAATCTACAACATATCACGTCATATAACCTTATCATAAGTCTAGCATTTTATTAATAACATATATCAACTATCCATCTTGGTATCAATTAATGAGAATGACACCT
Source organism: Thuja plicata (assembly GCA_018584345.1). Taxonomy (NCBI): domain Eukaryota; kingdom Viridiplantae; phylum Streptophyta; class Pinopsida; order Cupressales; family Cupressaceae; genus Thuja; species Thuja plicata. The sequence goes on along the minus strand of MU223068.1, from coordinate 1,422,259 downwards.
GTTTAAGTAATTGGTAACATTATATGTATTAAAATCCTAGTAAATGAGGGTTTGATGGTTTATCATCTCTTTAATATCAACAATATAAATTCTTGTTCATCGTGAATTTTTCCATGTATTTTCTTAAGCAAAGAATAATACACCAAAAAGTGTTTAGTCTAGTAGTAAATCTATAGGATTTCTTCCATGCAATTTATCAATGTCCCTAATAATCCTTTTAGTTCTTTTAATCATGTATGTGAGCAAAGCTTAATTTTGTGGAAATTATTTGTATTGGTCACTCATATACACTAGTATTATTTTCTACTTAGTTTTGATTATCATGTGTGAAATATGAGAAGGCTTAATGAAACCAAGTAGTTATAATCAACATATTAATATTCAAAGATTGACCTATCATTTAGTAAGATCAAAGAAATTAGAAAAGGATGATAAATATTTTAGGAATTTGATTAAGTTGTAACAAATTTATCTTATGTAGAAGATGAAGAGGCTTGAGAAACCATTTAAATATAATTTTCTTAATATTTTTGTTTAATATAAAAGTTTGTACAGAAGTGAAAAAAATGGGGAGGTATATTGTAAAGAGAAAATACAAGTTTTCAACAAAAGAAGACCTTGCTTTTGTCATGAAATATCTTCTAGTTGGATTCTAATATTTGAAATATCTTGTAGTAATTTTTTAGTATAATATTTAAGATTGTATTCTATGAGTTATGGTCAAATGTTATCTCTATAAAAGAAGTTAGAATAACGGTCCTTCCCCATAACTTCAACTATACGAAGTGTGGGTCCTATTATCAAACACTCACTCATAAGTACAATATCCCCTTACAATATCTATTTTATAAATTGGTAGAGCAATATTCTCTTTTCAAGAAAGGGTTATAATTGTATCCTCATTTATGGAAAGAATGAGAATAATATCTTTATATTACTACATAATTTCATTGTTTCCCATCACAAAGTAAGAAAATTCAAGAAAAACAATATCTTTATTTATGAATATGATTAATAATAATATCTTCATTTATGAAAAAATAGAATAAATAAAATTGTCAAAATAGTGAGCAATCTTAAAACTATTTTCATGAAGTACGAAAGGCTGTAGAAGGCTCTTAGTTAGCTGGCCTATGCAGGTCTCGAACCTGTGACCTTCACGTTATTAGCACGACGCTCTAACCAACTGAGCTAATAGGCCGTACGATTAATTTGTGAAAACCTTTTAGTCTCTTTAGTTTTTCAATATATTCCTCTTGTGATATTGCTATCAGGATTCAACTGTGTAGCTTTTGAGTCAAACTCATTGACCCATAATTCATGAGTAGTGGTTCACATGAACCCATCTCTCATGAGAATGAATGGAACACTTAGCACTCATTGGATCTAGGTGATGCTCACAGAGGTGAAGCACCGGGACTTCCCGGGAGGTCACCCATCCTAGTACTACTCCATCTCGAGCGCGCTTAACTACGGAGTTTCCTCCATGGTTAAACCCACTCTACTTGCATCCTCATTTGCAAAACCTTCACCAAGTGTTGTGCCTTATGAACCATTCATTAGAAAGCCCCTTAAGCTCATC
>MU223068.1:1386878-1420627 GCA_018584345.1 Thuja plicata | reverse complement strand
TTTCCACAGCAAGTCAAATTGTGATATTGCTATCAGGATTCAACTGTGTAGTTTTTGAGTCAAACTCATTGACCCATAATTCATGAGTAGTGGTTCACATGAACCCATCTCTCATGAGAATGAATGGCTATCAAAATATATTCCTCTATTTAGAAGACAAAAGTTGTCGACAACATATTGTAAAGACACATGTTAGAATAAATTAATAAATACATAAGCGTTTATAAAATACAGATATGGAAACAAATGTTTTTGAACTGTACAAAGATTATTGCCAAACGTATTGCAGATTTAGCTTTTTTGAACTGTACATGCAGCCCAAAGCATGGGTACATGAAGTCGACACGTCACTATAGAATTATGATTTGTGGTCTATTCCTAAACTTTGGACGGAGCACACACGCCAGAGATCCTCACAATTCAGCAGTTGTCATGTCTGTTCTGTTAACACAGGTGTGGTTGAGATAGGGAAATATTTTATTATGGAGTGTAACATATATGATATCTGTTTTAGTTATATGAATATTTTAGAATCAGACAATTTAAGTATTCTATTTGAAGAAAGGCAACTAGAAAGAACAACAAATCTTGTGATCAAAATACATTGTTGAAGAAGAGATCTAAAGAAGAGGTTAGAAAGTGCTTAAGATCTTGACATTCTATTCTAAGGTGTGCGCTACTTAGAAGGTCCCATATACTGCTTTGGCCTCATAGAAATTATTAAACTGTTTCATTCATTCAATTTGTATTGGTTCCCATATATGTATGGCTATCAAAATTGTGAGCGTCAGCATGTAAGTTCCAGATCCAGGTGTAGTATTGGGTCCCTTAGCTAGTGTCTTTGAGAAATGACCGGGTTTAGCCCATTTTTCAAAAGAGGTTTTAACAGGAAATCAATAGACCCGGTAACCAGTTCCATAACTGCTCACTCAAATCAAGAAGCAACCACACTTTCCTCAAGCTCTTTTGCCATCACCAGGGAACTTACGTCACATCAAGAATCAACAACTTTGGGATCAAATTATTTTGAAATGGTTGACACCTCATTCATGACTGCTACAAAAGGTGCAGACACCACCTTCACGACGGACGTGGCTATACTCCAAACAAAATGCGCCTTTGACCAAATTTGAAAAAAATAGAAAACACAGTGGATTTTTGTGAAATTTTCAGCATTTATTCTTCATGATCTACATATTTTGTGGTGGAAATCCACAAAAAAATTTGGAAAAAAAAATATGTTTTCGTCAATCTGGATTTTTTTTTTGTTGTCTTTTGTGCATTCTGTATGGAGTTTAGCCAGCACCCCTCCATGACTACTATAAGTGAGTCCTCTCATATCAACTTCTTTTCGAATATTTTTAGTCAACCATTTTTTGATAGTATGTCTAATCTCTCTACTAGCCGACCTATGCTTAGACCCTGCGATCTCTCTTTGAAGCCTAAGCCTACTTCTTTGCCTAACCACATTTTTCCTCATCTTTGTCCCATCCCCTCAAGTAAACTACCTACCATTATTATTGTTTTGAATCCTAACTGTAATAACTTGTTTGATCTTACTAACCCTCTTCATTCTAATTCTCACCCAACGGGTTCTTCTTCCACCGCCTCGTGTGAACCCATTCCCCTTAAGATGCATGATTCTTCCTATATACACCCTAATTGGCCAACAAAAGTCAAAGTGGTCAAAGTCATGGATTAATTAATAAAGCCATTAATTAATTAAATTCAAGCCGAGAGCGATTAATTAAAGTTGAAAAATCAAATATACTGTGTAATTGATTTAATCAATTAGTTATATAGTTCAATTAAATTAATCAAATCCAACCCATCTAACTCCCCTACATGGCTAATTTAATTAATTGTTCAAGAATTAATTAATTCATAAATTCTTTCAACAACCACTAAGGAGAAAAAAACAATAAGCTAATGAGAAGAGAGGATTGGGAGCACATGGATCACTCTAAAGCTTTGCTATCTTAGCCACTCATTTAGCCGTTTCTATCCTAACCCTTCATTTTATCATCTTGTCCCCCTATTTGAAACACAACTCAACCTCTCTCATCTAATCATGGTTAAATCACTCTACCCCCTACCCTTGGAAAAATCTTATAAATAGAAGACATTTCTTAATGGTAATCACCACTTTACATCCACTGTCATTTGCATCACCATTATAGTCAAACTTGCATTCATGTTTAGAGTAATTTGAGTTCAATTTAGCATATCAATAGCATAATTAGCATTCAATTAGGCATAATTGAGCATCATTTCATCATTTAGCACTCTCATTCTAAGGATTGTCACTTTAAGATTGCTCATTTGCAACTGAGAGCATTCATTTAGTCTTCTTAGATAGAGAAATGTGAGAAGCTTTTAACAATTTATCTTTATGTGATCAATCGGCTTACATCTTTATCATTTTAGCTTGAATTTGTTGATATAATGTCTCGTCAAGGTATTTTTTATGCTACAAATGGTGCCCACCATGAGGACAATGCCTCAAACTAACGAAATTCCATGAATTTGTGATCATTTTTATTGAATTTATGTTGCAGATTTGACATTTGCATGTACAAGAGCGCATATACACAAAAGTTCAGCGTGTAGTAGGCAAAGTTTAGCGTGTATCAGGAAAAGTTCAGCATGTGTCAAGCAAAGTTTAGCGCATGCAAAGTTTCTTCAATCTCATGTCTAACTTTCTTTTAGCACCCGTGAATGAACTTTTAGATGCCTATCTAACATTCTTGCAACATGTATAAAAGGAAATATTTATTTTAATGTGTATCAGCTAAATTTTAGCGCGTACTAGCTAAATAACAATGCATGTTAAGTTTTTAATAGCGCCCACAACTTGTAATTTGAAAATTTAAAATTCATAGATCTGAATTTAATTAAAATGTTTGTAGATGTCAGAACATAAAAAGGTGAGGAAACCTGTGGTTCAAAGTTTGAATTATTACAAGGAAAAAGAAGTAAAAAAGATTAACAAATAAGCAAAAGAAATTCATAATGCCAATATTATTACAAGTTTAGATGATGATATTAAAACATATAATCATTACATCGAAATGCTAAATTTGTATCAAGATTTCTATAATATTCCTATGATCAACTATGATGCTTCTCCTTTCTAGATCTTTTCACAAATTTGGTCTTGAAATTCCTTCAAGTTTGTGCAAATAATTTTGATTTTCTTTACTTTGGATTGTTTTGTGTTAGATTAACATTTGTGCAGGGGGTGTTTAGGAGCGGGAACGATCGTTGAGTTATGTATTGAAAAATAAAATATTCTAAAAATGTGCATAAGCTTCAAACAAGGTGAATCCTAAAGCCTTTTGATTTCAAATCATTTTCTTAACTTGTGGCACTTAAATATTTTAAATCTAGCCTAAATAGAAACCTATTATTGTTTGTCAAATAAGGTATTAGGCCTATGCTCTCATTTTTTAAGATGATCAAAATGCCAAACATGCATAATTTGACAATAGAAAGAAATGTTAATGAATGAAGAAACACTAAAATAAAACCTCTTTGTTTTGAATGAAAAGCATTAGGTATATGCTCTCAACTTTTTAAGTTGATCAAAATGTCAAACATGATCTAATTTCATAGGTTAAAGGCTTGGAAAGAAAAAATTTGTCAATTGTGTTTGGAAGTGGAAAGTAATAGAGATATGCTCTCATCCTTCTTAGGGTGATCAAACTCCTAGACCTACTTTTTATTTCATCTCATTTCTTTTATGAACATGCTAGTTGAATTTGAAACTTAGAAGGCTTGCCTCCCAAGACTTTCTTTAACATAGCTAGTGAGAGGGACAACCTAAAGTTGAAACAAAGCTAAAGTCGGTTTCTTTAGATCCACTATAAACAAATACCTTCTTGAATTTAGTTCTTCAGAGGGTAAAAGTATCTTATGTCTGGTCTCCTCTATTAGTCCTAAGATTAGATTACTGAGAGGGAGGTAAATCATTAATATACCAAATAGTCCAACTTTTCAACTTCTTAAACTTAAACCAATATTCACAAGATCAATCTTAATCACAAAAAATGAATATCATAAACATACAAGTCCATCCACAAAGTTGACACACAGATTTATCTCATGGAAACCCAAACAAGGAGAAAACCATGGTGGGAATTAGTACCCACTAAATGATGTACTCTTTAGAAGTACACCCTGTGAGGAGCTTAACCATTTTAGGAGTTTACAAAAACATTGTTAGGTGCTACTCGGTTAAGTGATTTGCCTTAGGCCTGTTAGGACCTTTACCTTGTTAAGAGTAGCCTTGTTAGAGGATTTGAACACTTGACAAAGTGTCACCTTGCTAGAGGATTTACAACAAAGATCTGATAGGATCTACCCTGTTAAGGGATTTAACCTACTGCAACTATTAGAAAACAACAAAAAGAATGATCTATAGAACAACACTACCTTTGCTTGATTCAATCAATTTAAGCACACAATCTCTTCTAAAACCACTTAACTCTTCCTTGGCTTGATCACAACTTGCACTTTACACCGCACTTGTTCAACACACAATCAACACCCTTATCTTTCAACTTCATCCATTATATACTAAACTTTTAAGTCCACCACCTTAATCAAGCCCTAAATTAGAATTTTAAACATCTCAATCAGATCCAACATGCCAAAAAACAAAATTATATGTACAAAACACATTTCCAAGATCACATTGGCCAATACATGATTTACATAAAATATTGTGTCAAGGAATCAAACACGTTTTGACCAAACACAAATTTCCTCTAGAATCTTCTCTACATGCTAGCATCGAATAATGTGATGCTAGATCATCACCTCCAATCATGAAGACACATCACCAGATGGAAACTAACTCAACTGATTCGACCACAACCTCAACATTGATCAAAGATTTATAAACTGTCGCTAAAGAACACAAACACTATAACATGTAAACAACTTTGTCTCTGCGTACCGGTCACCTATCCTGCACACTGGGCACTCAAATTAGTTGTGGTCACAACTATAGAATCTAAACACCATGGACTACCATATCCTGTGACCGTACCACAAGATACAACAAATATTTTTCAAGACATTCAACTCATCTATCACTTGTCATTAACTATTCTAGTATTTGCATTGTTGTACTTCAACCGATCATAAATTTTACATAAGATCACTTCAGCAGTAGTGGTCATGCATTAGAAATCCAAAGACATGCCTAAGTCTCCTATAAATATAGAAACTACTGAAACTCATTGCAACCCTTCATTAAACACAACTATTCTTGGCAACATACTAAGAACACAAGGTCAATAGTTGACATCAATGACAATAAAATATATGATCATCCTATAATCAAATATGCATCTTGACATCTCCAAAACTCACTTATAATCACTGCATCAGCTATGACAACATCCTCTGGCAGTCTATAGGACCGAAATAGCATTTACACTACCATGATGCCTACCTTTCCAAGCCATGTTGAACCAAATTGACCATAGGTAGATTGATTGAAGTGTTTTCTTGTGGATACCTTGTTAAAAACATTCAAGAATATACACTTTTGTGTGTACATTTTTAAAGGTTATAAAACATGTGTATTTGTGACTGCTATGCTTGATGATACATGATCTCCAAGGAAAAAAAATCCATTAAAAGGTCCAAAGTTCCTAAACATCATCATTCTTCTCAAAAGGATACTATTTCAGCAAGGATCCAAAACTCCTTTTCATGCTGGTTGTGACAAGATCCCATTACATCAAATTATATTTGCAAGAAGACGAAACTATGCTTAGAGAAGAAATACCTTATCTAGACAAGACTCCTCATTCTCCTTATCAACCCTTTCAATAAAATAAACAAGAGGAAGAATTACAAGAAGTCCCAATGGAAGCCAACTCATGGATTGAGGCTAACAACATCGAGGAAATTAGTAATGACCATAATGGAGAATCAACCAAAGAAAAGGTTAATGAAGTTGCCCAAAACCCTCTGTTTGTAAAGATGATGGAAAATATCTTAGAAAGAGACAAAGATAGATATTTCCCAACTTTAGCTCAACTAGGGTTTAAAATTGACACATCCAAATTAACATTAGATGAGGAAGAAGACACTCCTTTAAAAGCTATGAACCAAAAAATCAAGTCTTTACAAGCACAAATGGATAAAATGAAGAAAGTGACTACCCCAAAATAATTTTCAATAGAAGCCATTTGCCCTTTCCCACCCAAAAAGAATCTATTTCTAAAACATTTTCCTCCAAACATGGTATTCCCTAGATATGATAAGTATATGGGTACAACGGGCCCACAAGACCACATAAGGGAATTTGGTACATTTAGTATGGAATTCCTCCATGAACCCATCTATTTATTGAGGTTGTTTCATAGAAGCCTTGGTGTGACAAAAATGGAATGGTTTTCAAAGTTACCTCTGGGTATAAAGAATTTTGAAGAATTGATATCCAATTTTTTAAATCAATATTCCTACCACATTGAATGAGAAATCACCATGTTACACCTATGTAATACTAAGCAAAGAAGTGGACAAGCCTTTTTGAGTTTTCTATAAATATGGAGAAGAGTATTTTCTAAATATCCATGAAGTGTACCTGAGAAAGAAGAGATGGATATATTTATAAATACTTTGAACACAATAATGAACTCCAAGTTACAACTTAAATGTCCGCCATGCTTTGAAAAATTGATAGAAAATGGAATCAAAACATAAGACGCTTTAGTAAGAAATGGGGAAATAAATCTCTACAAGGATAACAAAGCTTTTTTGAATAACAAAAATACCAATTTCAACAACAATTCTTCAAAGAACAATAATAATGCTAAACCAAAGTTTTAGTTGAAGATAACAACAAGAATTTAATCAATAACACAATAGTGGAAGCACACAATTTAAAACCAAAACCTTTCAAAATTTCAAGTGGTTCCACAAGTCAAATTAATAATGTCAACCAATTCCCCAATAATCCTTTTAACAACAACAACTCTTTCAACAAAAATCAAGGGAATAAAAACCCCAAACCTAGCTTCATGTCTCAATTTACACTATGAACAAGAAGAAAGTTTACCCCATTGGGAGAAACACTTGAGACAACCCTAAGAACTCTTATTGCAAATAAACTCATAACTTTACTAGAGGTGAGACCATATGAACCTCAAGTGAAGCCATCATGGTGGAGTGATTCTAATCATTGTGAGTATCACCATAATAAAGGGCATACAATGAATGAACGTACGAGGTTGAAACATGTGGTACAAGACCTCATTGATGATGGTACTATCAAAGTTGATGGACCAAAGAATAATAAGACCACACAACACTCAAGACCCCTTTCTTGAATCATGACAAGGGTGAATCTTCCAATTCTAATCAAAACCACAAGAGAGGAGATAAGAAAGCATATTTTGCACATGCATGTTACAATACAATCAACTCTCTCTCTAGCAATGAAACTTTCATCAATGCGGTTGTGGTGAAGAAAAAACTAGAAAATGAATCTTCCAATGTTGTGACTAGGGTGCAAGCTTCCAAAGTTACCCTACCAGGAATCCTCATTAAACCAAGCTTTCCTAATCCATCATCATTTTTTATCCAAACAATACAACCTTGTGGATCAACTCCAAAAGATACCATCCCAAATTTCAATCTTGGAGATACTTAAACTTTCACCTATGCACAAGGAAATTTTGGAGAAAGATTTAGTGGATACAACAATTCCCAATAACTTGGATGCACAATAATACCAAAATATGGTTGGTCGCCTCATTGATCCCCATTGTCTTTCATTTTTTTAGCATAATGATATGTCTTTGCATCATTCCTAAAATCTACCCTTTCATATTGAAGTCTTTATCCAAAAGCATAGGGTCAAAAGAATCTTGATTGATGTAGGTTTTGGTCTAAATATATGTACTTTGAGCATGGTCAAAGCCTTAGGATATTATGAAAATGTGATTGATCCCAAAAGAAAGATAACTATGAAGGCTTATGATGATGAAGAGAGGTCTTAAAAAGGGATGGTCACTTTACCAATCAGAGTGGGTCCTATTTAAAAAGATATAGTCTGTCAAGTTCTAGACCTTACACTAACTTACAATATTTTATTGGGTAGACCATGGATCCACAACATGCAAGTAGTACCCTCCACTTACCATCAATGTGTGAAGTTTCTGCACATGGGGCAAGAAATAACTATTGGTGGAGATTTGAACCCCTTCTAATACTGCAACCATATTAAATTGGGGACATATTCGAGTGGCTGTGAGAAGTTGAGTCCCACTTTTCGGCAAAAAGTGGAAGTGTTTTCCCTATTTTTCAAATTTTCTATCAATTGATGTCAAAATTTGAGGCACTTAGAGTTTTAATCTAAAAACACTTCACTGATAGAAAATGTAGTTATCGGAGTCTACTTTTAAAATATGTAATTTATTTAAATACCCACATGGTAGAAATTATTTTTTAGCAGGCATGTTTAAAAACTACTTTTTCAAAATGTTTGTTTCAGGACCATACCACACACGTGTACGACCACCATATTTTGACCTAAATAAATAAATTTTTATTAATCCTTCTGGGGAAAGATACCTAAGACATAAAAGATTCATGAGAATATTTTTTCTTTTTTTATTGAATATTTTTTTTAATTAATTTTTAATTGACTATAAAATATATTTTTAAAACCTCTAGTGTACGACGACCATAATTTGATGAAAACCTCACATTTTTCAAAATTCTTTCTTTAATCTTCAAGGAAATTCTATGTAGATTCTTGTCATATAAAGTATTTTCAAAAAAATGTAAAAAATAAAAAAGTTATTAAAATTTTAGTGAACCTTACTATTTTAAGTTTAGGTGCTACTTTTGATTAATAAATATTTTAAAAATAGTAAAATTGATCATATCACTAGGAAATTTATATTTTTGAAATCTAGAAAGTAAGAGCTCTAATGGGTTTGCATTTCGTCAAAAAATTCAATTAGGAAGACCCTCAAAAATATTGCGATGAGATATAAATCTTGTATTCTAATGCCTCAGCCATTATTTTGGAGGTACAAGCATAGGCTTGGTTCCACCAAGCCTGTCCTGAACCAAAATCCAATGCAAAGGGTGGTCTTGTAAATTCAAATTTTGAAAGATAGGTACATGTTTTAAAACGTGTACCCATTTCTTAAATATAATAAATCGACATGTAAAAATAAGTTTCTTAGATATATTAAAAAAAAGACACCCATTTTTTGAATTTTTGAATCGGGTGCCCTTTTCTAGCGGCATTTCTCAAGTCCAGAAGACTTATGCCGAATTGGCACCCAACTTCTTGCACTTACCCATTCATGTTTTCCTCATAATAGTGAAGGTTCTACATCAAGTTCCCCCAAGCTACAAGATGAAGAAGACATTCGTATTCCAGGTTCAAAATTGAAAAAAAAAAGAAAAAGATCTAAAAGATGAGCCTACTACCTCAAGTAATGAAAAAATTAATCCATCTTCATCTAAAAAGGCAAGGAAATAATTAATTTCCTAGAATCAAATAGAGGATGCCCTAGTTCCTCAAATTCAAATCCTTTTATTCAAGAAGGATCACAATCCTCTAAATCGAAAAAGGGGAAGAAAAAATGACACAATATAAAAATATGGACATCATGATGAATTGTTTTGAAAAACAATGCAAAATTCATCAAAAAGGGGTAGGATAATACTCTATAGCATTGATGGATATGCCTACTTCTCCTATATCTCATGGAAACCCCTTTGAATCCAAAGATTAAAAAACCTCACTAGTATAATGAAAACTTTGTAAGGGCTTGCCCATCCTCAAATGAAGAAGAAGACTATGAAGTCCTACAAAGGATATATAAAGATGAAGAAAAAATTTCAAGTGAAAGAGTTCAACACATTAGTATCCCTACACATCAGTACGAGAAAGGCTATCAATTTATAAATAAAATGGGCTATCAAGGATCGTGACCTCTAGGAAAAATAAATAAAGGGTTATTAGAACCTATAAAAGCCACATGGAGGTCTAGTGAATAAAAATCAGGAATAGGGTATCATGAGCAAGGGCATAATCAAAAGAATATTTCTAATCCTTATGGACACATCAATATGTTACATTCGGAAATTGAGGATGAATCAAATGAATATGAATGAGATTCATTATCTGAGTAATCTTATCAAGTACAAGCTAGGAATGGGTAGGAGATCCTTACATAGCGTTATTCTTAGAGGGGTCTAGCTATAGGTTTAACGTACAACTGTTTTTCCCATAGGAAACTCTGGAGGACTCTAGTGATGAATTTTTTATCCTAGCTCTATGGACCATCTAGAGGAAACACATGTCATTGATTTAAGTGATACAATGCATGAGCCTTCCATTAAAATCATCACCCTAACTCCGATAGACCCATATTTTCCAATTGACCCTTTACCCCTTGTTCATCTTGAGTTAATTGATTGGGAACAACTTTAGCCAAATGACATACCCATGTTCCAAAATGGCAATTCCTTATAGAGATATGTCTAAATGTGATTGAACCTTCGTTCACCAATGAATCATATCAAGAATCAACAAGGGAGGAAGGTGTCAAATTTCTTAATCAATAAAGGAAAAAGAAAACTAGAAAGATCTAGTGGTGAAAACCATTATGTGGAAGTGCTAAATCCTAAAAAAAAGAAAAAAGAAATGATGATTCCAAAGCTGAAAACACAATTGTGGCAGTTAGGGATGAGAAATTTGACACCTTACCTAATCATGATGAAGAGAGATCACCTATTTTAGTAGAACCTATAGAGAAGGTCAACATTGGTAGCAAAACAAACCCAAAATTCATTCACTTAGATGCATCATTAATCAAGGAAGAAAGACAAGAGTTTGTTGAATTCTTCAAGGAAAAATAAGTGAAATTTGCATGGTCATATGTCAACATGCCTGGATTACACCAATATATTTTCATGCATCATTTGAATATTACACCAGGGATTAATCTAGTCAAGCAAAAGTTGAGAAAGATGCATCCCCATATAGCTCTAATGGTAAAAGAAGAACTAGAGAAACTTTTAGAATTTGGTTTCATAAGGGCCATTGCTTATGCAGAATGGATCTCAAACATAGTGTCAGTATCAAAAATGGATAAAAGCATAAGAGTGCGCACAAATTTTAGGGATCTAAATAAAGCATGCCCTAAAGATGACTTCCCTTTGCTAAGTATTGACACCATAGTTGATTTAACAACAGGGCATTCAATTTTTTCACTTATGGACGGATTTAGTGGCTACAATCATATAGAGATAGCTCTGGAAGATTAGGTAAAACTATTGGATTTGATGAAAACTCAACCCTACATCTCCCAAGAATCACCTGCATGCAAAAAATTATCATATAAAGAGAGAAGAAAAAGCTATAGAGGCCATAAACAATAGATATGTGAAAGAGGAAACATCCTCAATTGATTCAATAATCGAATATAGAATACAAGATTATTCAAGATCAATCAAAATTGATTAACAAATACAAAGAGATCAAACATTATAAAAGGTGATCAAAACCCTAAAAAGGTGAGAACCCATGTTGCATGATAATAATTAATAAAGAATTAATTATTATATGCCTAAATTTTAGCTTAAGTGAGCTAGAGATAATAAGTGACTTTAATAATTATTTATCATAATGATTTAATTAATAAATGAATTAACTTATTACTCTAACAATTGTCCTTAAGCTAAACTTACAGAGAAGCTAAAAACCTAGAAACAACTATTGAAAGAAGGAAATAGGTCCCATCAACATGGCATGATAAGGTACCCAAGTACAAAAAATATCTGTAAAGAGGAGAAAAATGAGAAAACCCAGTGGGAAAAACCCCTCTCCAAAAAGAGATGAAGACTAGTGAAGGACTAAAGAAACCTCCAAACTAGAGAATGTCCCAAAAGATAGGAATAAAGGAACAACATGAAGAACATCACTGAAGCATGAAGCTGCAAACACTATCGAAGAATAACTGTTGGAACCTCCACTGTAATAGAGCATGATCAGGTAGAGAATACTATAAACAAAGTTTGAAGAGTTGATCAATCGAAGATGGAAGGGTGCCTCCAAAATAGGAATTAAAAAGTGTCCATATGGTAAATGATCTATCTCACCAAAATGCATAGGTACCCAACCACTGCATCTGCCTAGTACGTAGGAATAAATATTGAATACGTAGATCGCTCCATCAAACCAAGGAAGCATTAGAACCAACAAGATATACCCCCCATAATGCTGAGCAGGGAGAGGCGTGAAAGGTACACTAAACCAGGCTGCCAAGAATAACTGCATGATGAAGAACCAGGAACATAGAAAGTGCAATAAAAAGTACAAACACATATAAAGCATGGTGTCATGGAGGAAACACTCTCTTGACACACATCATGAGGCTAATGTCATGGAAGGAAACTCACTTAACAAAGGTAAATGGAAAACAAAGAAAACATCAAACCCGCCCCCCACCATGACACTTTATAATGTAGTGCAAGTACAAATAGGCACAAAAATGTCCAAGATCCCAAGCATGCATCAGCTGGCACTTTATCTGAGTGTGTTTGCAAACAAGAAAAGCTACAGAAATATATGTCTAAAATGCTCAGGAATCACAAAAAGATGTATGAACATAATTAACAGCTAAAAAGGAGTCATCCCAAGCAAGGAAAATGATCCCAGGACCTGAAACATCCAATATATCCTCGAGATAGAAAAAATACAAAAAAAAATGAATAAAAGTACCTGGACTAGATTATGGTGATGAGACCCATACAAGAAGAAAGAGAACAGAACCATCTTTCCAATGATGTGCGGAAGTCAGAAATCAGAGCCCATATGAGCAAGATATGGCTCCTGGAGTACAAAAAGGAACCCTAAATTTTATTGGAAAAAAAACTCAACAAGACAGAAAAATCATAAAACCAAACCTGCGAAATCAGATCGAGCTCGGAATCAACTTTGTGACAATATTTTGTTTGGCAAAAAATGCCTTTGTTTGCTCAAGATACGAGCAAAAAATTGAAGAAGGCTCCAAAACAAGAAGAACTCCAAGAAACCTCTGCTGAATCTAGTGATGCCTTCAAATCTAGCAAGACAGCTAAATTTTTGGCCAAATTTGCAGTTTTACCAAAAAAAAATTATTATTATTTTCCTCCACCAGTTAGTACGGTGGCATGAAAACCGAAGCAAAAAATCAATTAAAAACTATTTTCTTGTTTTTCCTTCTCAAAAAATGTGTCAGGGTTGTACATGCAAAAAAGAGGGCTCAGATTTCAAATGTGTCCAAATTGGATGAGCCTTATATGAAATTAGGGGTTTATGGGCCTTCCAGTTGCAATCGTGAGGTCGGTTTGTGCCCAAAGTGCTCCAAAAATAACTCCTCTCAGATCCACAAAAATATGAAACTGAAAACCTCTTGAAACAAAGATCTGAAGAACAAGGCCAAATCTCTCATGACAAGAACATGGGCATGAAGATCTGGAGCTCTGATACCATATTGGATTTTATGAACACTCAACCCTACAGCTCGAAAGAATCACCTGCATGCAAACACCTATCATAGAAAGAGAGAAGCAAAAGCTATGGAGGCCAAAAAAACTAGACCTGTGAAAGAGGAAACATCCTCAACTAATTCAATAATCAAATACAGGATACAAGATGATTCAAGATCAATCAAAATTGATTAACAAATATAAAGATATCAAACCTTATAAAAGGTGATCAAAACCCTAAAAAGGGTAGAAACCTAGGTTACATGATAATAATTAATAAAGAATTAATTATTATATCTAGAAAGTTTAGCTTAAGTGAACTAGAGATAATAAGTGACTTTAGTAATTAAATTGGAATGATTTAATTAATAAATGAATTATCTTATTACTCTAACAAAAATTGCATTCACATGTGCTTGGGGAACATTTTGTTGGAAGGTCATGCTCTCCAGTCTAAAAAATGTTAGAGTGACATACCAAAGAGCCATGACCATAATATTTAATGATATGATGCATATTTTTATGGAGGACTATGTGGATGATATCTTAGCAAAATCAAATACCAGAATTGAACACTTGTTAATATTAGAGAAAATTTTCACAAGATTAGAGACATTCAAAGTAAGGATAAATCCACAAAAATATGTTTTTGGAGTCCAATCCAAAAAATTACTTGGGTATATTGTATCAGAAAAAGTTATAGAGATGGACCCCACAAAAGCCAAATCTATTATGGAAATGGGGGCACCTAGAAACATCAGCCAACTAGGATCTCTACAAGTAAGGATACAATCAATTAGGAGGTTTATCTCACAATTGGTAGAAAAATGCCACTCCTTTACTAAGTTACTGCACAAAGACATATTATTTAAATGGGATACTCAATGTGAAGAAGCATTTTCACTTTTAAAGAAATATCTCATGAATCGACCAATATTGATGCCACCAATACTAGAAATCTATTATTATTCTACAATTCAGCCATAGAAAGATCATTGGGTGTTTTGCTAGCACAAGAAGATGAAAATGGAAAAGAAAAATAAATATACTATCTTAGTAGAATGTTGATAACACATGAGCTCAATTAAAATTTTATAGAAAGGGAAATGCCTAGTGGTATTTTTTTCTTCCCAAAAACTACGACATTATATGCTGGCACATAAGATAAATCTCATTGCTAAGATAGATCCTCTCAAATATCTTCTTAGTAAAACAACACTAACAGGAAGGTTGACTAAATGAGTCATGGTCCTAAGTGAATTTGACCTTGAATATATTGACTGAAAGACTATTAAAGCAAAATTTATAGCCGATCAATTAGCAGAAGTATCATTATCAAGTGAAGAACCCTTGCAGGTTGAATTTCTTGATGCATTTATTCTCAATGTTGAAGTCAAAACATGGACACTATACTTTGATAGATCATATACTCATCATGGCTCAGGGGCATGCATACTCCTTATCACGCCTCAAGGATATACCATTCCTAAATCATACAAACTCTTTTTCCCATGTACAAATATTATAGAAGAGTATGAGGTACTTGTAATTAGCATCAGAATGGATTTAGAATGGAGAGTGACAAAATTACATATTTATCGCGATTCCCAATTAGTGATTAATCAAATCAATGATGAATACCAAACAAAGGATGAAAATATAACACCTTAAAAAAATATGGTGGATCATCTAAATAATTATTTTTTCACGATCACTTTTGAACAAATTCCAAGAGGTGAAAATAAGGCAACGGATGTTATGGCTACACTACCCTCTCTTCTACAAGTACTAGATCAAAATACCAAATATGAATTCTTGGTGGAAGAAGTGGTGAAACCCACTTACAACCTTACCCATGGACCAATCTCAAAACCAAAAAATAAATCTTATAAGACAAGCCTCACGTTATACCCTTGTATTCGACACATTGTATCACAAAGGTCTTGACAAAATGCTACTTAGATGTTTAGTGAGTGAGGAATCAAAAATTGCCTTACAAAACATTCATGAGGGTATCTGTGGGTCACAGTCTAGTGGGTTTACATTAGATAAGAAACTTATTAGGATGGGATACTATTGGCCAACAATGGAAAAAGATGTTTGTCAGTTTGTAAAGATTTGTAAAAAAATGCCAATACTACGGGAACTTGATACACATACTAGCTTAGGAATTATATCCACTTACTACACCTTGGCCCTTCTATTAATGGGGGTTTGATTTGAAATGGATAATATATCCACATTCATTTAATGGTCATAAGTATATCATAATTGTCATTGAGTACTTTACAAAGTGGGTGGAAGTTGTGCCCCTATCAACTACTACAGCAAAACAAATATGCATGTTTATCTTAAACTATATAATTTGCAACTATGGTGTTCCACATGGCATAATAATGGATAATGGAAAATATTTTAAAAATAAGGATGTTAAGGAATTGTTTGAGAAATTCAATATCATTCAACACTTCCCCTCAATATGCTACCCTCAAGGAAATGGTCAAGCTGAAGCTTCAAACAAAAACATCCTTAAAATTCTCAAGACAATAGTTGATAATTATGGAAAGGATCGGCATAGTCAATTTAATCCAACATTTTGGTCTTATAGAAAAAGCATTAGAACACCAACTAGAGCAACACCACTTTCACTAATTTATGGGGGCGAAGCATTTTTTCCTTTAGAAGTGGAGATTCCATCATTAAGAGTCTCATTGCATGGATTATTGATAGAAGGGGATTATAAGGTTGTCAGGTTACAATAACTAGAATTTATTGAAGAGCATCAAAACCCAAGCATATGATCATCTCAAGGTCTACCAAAAGATAATGCCACGAAATTACAATAAGAAGATCAAACCTAGAGACTTTGAATTTGGAAACCTAGTTCTAACAGAGAATCCAAGAAATTGGTCTGAAAGAGAAAGAAAGGAAAATTTGAGGAAAATTTTCAAGGACCCTTTGTTGTGACATCATCCTATGGAACATGAACCTACAAACTAGCCATTTGTGATGGAGATGAGATTCAGGAACCCATCAATAGCATACACCTAAAGAGGTTTTATGCCTAAATTAGATTAAAGAGTATAAGAGTAAATGAAAGAGAATCATTTTGTATGGAAAAAAATGATCATGAATAAATCCAAAAACATTGGAAAAAAGTGAAAAAAGATAAAATTTCCTTGGTAGAAAAAAAGAAAAACAAAGAGAAAAATGCAATAAACCCAAGTGGTGAAAACCTGGTAAATAGGTGCCATTAATTGAGTTAAGTCAAGCCTAGTTGCATTGCATTTTCATTTCCCCATCCGTGTATGTATCCTGCTACATTTTGTCAATTGTACATAGCCATAATAAAGTCTCAAAGTTGCATTTGTACACAAAATAATTCATTATGATTTTGAAAGTTGTCTTGATCCATTATAATTGTCAAATCCAGCTGGGGGCACAATTTAGATTCAAGGAACTCATCAGAGAAATAGATACAAGTAAGAATTAAACACACTTCATCAAGAATTGAGAAGCACAATCTTTGAAACTTTTTGATTGATCCAAACATCAATTTTCAAACATTCTAACACTTGACCCGTATCAAATTCACAAGCTAAGAACATCAAAAGATAAGCTATAACATCATAATCAAACAATGTGAACAAGGATCAACATAGATAGAATTTTTTTGAGAAAATAGATCAAAAACAAATAGCAAAGATAGTTCAAAGATGTTTCTTGATTTTTTTATCATGTCTTTTTAGAAAATCAATGATGTATTGGACTAGATAAGCATGATGGAGACATGATATTTTCTTGATTTATGCTTGTAAGGTTGATTCCTCGACATATGCAAGTTAGTCTAATGAGATGATCATAAAAGAATCATCAAGGATATTTATATATCACAAAGAACATATATTTGTTTGTTTACGCAAACAGATACCTTGGACATTTATATTTCTCATATCTTAATGCCAAATTCTACTTGCAATATTAAATCTGATGAAACTGGTATTCATACTCCCATGGTTCAAAAATATAACCACTCAGGGTTGTACCAATTTTGTTATTGAAATCTGATTCAAGAGGTATTCAAACAATCATGGTTGAAAATCTAACTAGTGAGGGTTGTACCTTTTCATGTTCCAAAAAGCTCAATGATGAAAATAGAAAAATAAATGCATCTAGTGATAAGTGACAATCTTAGTTGCATTTTGCATTCATTTTAGATTAAATCTTACATTATATGGATTTATCCAAGGGGTGAGACAAAATCAAAGATGGTTAATTAAGGTTATATCATCACAATTTTTTTTTTCTAAAAATTGAGTATATTGGACTTTAAAAACAATCCATTTACACTTAGCCTTTTTCATTTCATTTAGTCTTTAAGGTTCATTGCATGCATAATCATTATCATTGTCATTCTTAAATCATATCATATAGATTCATTCATTATGTTTCAATTAGATTTTTTTTTCATATCATTACTCATATCTCTTTAGTATCATCTCTTGCATTTACATATCATTATACATTCACCATTGCATTAGTAGTATCATCATTAAGAATTAATCATTATGTACATTATATTCATTAATCCTTAAATAATTTAAGATTCAATATTCATATTACATATTATCACATTCATTTGATTTAATTAGGTTCATCATTAAACATTTTAAATTGCATTTCATTAGGATCATTGATCATTAAATCACCATGGATCATGCAATCATTACAAGAGTATACACATTGCATTATAAAAATACATGCATAACCATCTAGCATTAATCATTAATCATTACATCATGGCATCATTACATGTACACATATCATTGCATGATTAAGCATCTAGGTACATTAATCATTATCTAGGTCATAAACATAATTGCATTATAACATTTGTTGACTTAGCGGTCAACACCTCCTTGGAGATTCATGACATGGCTTAATTGCCTCCTGTGGGTTGGGTTAAATCTGGCATTTGTATCAGGCATTGACAGTTTGAGCTTTTGGTGTAACAGAAAATAATTCTGGCAATTGGTATCAGAGCCTTAGGTCATGGGTTTGAGTTTCCCTTTAGTGGGCGTTGAGGGCTCAGTCGGTGCTGAGGGGGAGATTGTTGACTTGGTGGTCAACACCTCCTTGGAGATTCATGACATGGCTTAATTTCCTCATGTGGGTTTGGATAAATCTAGAGTTTGTATTGGGCATTACTAGTTTGAGCTTTTGGTGCAACAGAAAATGATTCCAACAACATTACATTTTAGTTAAACATCTAAGTCAATTAAGTGCATCCATACATTAGTAAACAATATCAAATACATCCATACATTTTAATAAAAAAACACATCAACAAGCATATAGGTAGAATAATCTAAAACTAAATCCATATATAGATCATCTCAAAAATCATGAAGTATAATATATCATGACATCAAAAGAAAGATAAGCTAGCAAATATCAAAATCTATCAAAGTCTATCAAAGTGAAAAAATGACCACATCTATCAATAGATATCAAATGTCCAACAAAGTCTATCAATGTCCATAATCAAGGTACATACATCAAATGTCTTATAAAGATACATCAATATGCATCAAAGGTAGAATCACTATGCATATGAATCAACTAGGGGCATGACCTATCCCAATATCACCACTAGCATCTGTAGGTGGATCTTTCCTAGTAGATCTATTCGAGTGGCATATATTTGACTTGTGCCAGCTACATTTGTCTGACTAGGAGGAGGCACTATCTACATAAGAATCTAAGAAATGTGAGGAGGAGGTGTCATCTGTGTAGGAGTTTTTGAGCTCTGATCCTGATGCATATGTGAACTCTAACCTTGTTGCATATGAGATACTGTAACAACCAAACTCTGCATCACACTAGAGACTTGTGCTAAGTGACTCTTCATGATATATATACACTATCCTGTAACACTTGTATGTCCTGGCTAGGCACTGTTGGAGCCATTGGAGATGCAAGGGAAATAGGAGCAATGGGAGGAACTACCTATCTTACCACCCAAGGACTATGTCAACCCCAAATTGTTGTACGATTTGGTTTCAGAGGAGCCACTACGCCTCCTCCTCTCATCCCCACTCTCCCTGTACCTTGCACACCATCCCTACTACCACCTCATCCACCACCTCATCCATCATCTCTACCTCTACATCTACCTCTAACTCTATCTCTACCTTTAAGAGGGCTGATAACAACCCCCCTCTCCCTCAGATAACCCTGCCTCTGTCTATCCTTCTTGTAACCTCATATCTCCTCCTCTAACGCTGACCTCTCTCATCACCATCCCCATCACTGTCATCATCTCTTTCATAAGGATCTCTCTTAGAAATAACAAGAATAGGCTCTATAGGATTAGTTATCTAGGAAATGGGTAAGTTGTAGAAACCACTGTGCATAATTAGGTGTAACACCTGCATCAACCACATGTCCTCTCTGTAATCGCATGGTAAAGGATGAAGGCCCAATACCTCAACACGAGAAACTTTGTACTCCACTGATAGACCCCATTATGATCTCTTAGACTAAACATGTGCATAGAGAGCTAACCCTAGTGGTACACCTTGTGTTCGACCAAATTGTCTCATCACTCTCACGAAGAAGAATCTCTCTAATACCAGTGGTGTCCAACTAATCAACAAATGAGGCATAAAAATGAATGAAATCTTTATGTTATCCTTGGCTAAGGCCTCACAACCTAAGTAAGGGTGCCAACACACCTGATCCATATCATCTAACATCTGGTGCTAGTTGTATATCTTGCCTAGATGGGGTTGTACAATCACTCTGGTAAATATAAAAACTATGGCCAATCAGTAGTCCAAACCATGGCAACAATGGGTCTCGTAATCAGAAGGTTCTCCCATGTCAAAATCTATAACAAAATGACACTAGAAGAAAGTGCAACACTATGTCTATATAATAGATGATGAAGATTGTAATATAATTGTGTCAATACACATGAGCCCCAAGAAAAATCTAAGGGGGTGTCCAATCATGTCCTCTATAATCTGGCCCCATCCTATAGCAAAACCATGTCCATGGTTATCATGGAGTAGAAACCCTCCAATCAACCCAACAAGTATGGTAGGAACTGGATCATAAGACAATAACTGTACCTATGGAATGCTATCATCACCAATGGTAGGATCTATGAAGATCCAATGACAGGCCTCTCCATCATAGAACTTATCATAATAAACCAACTCACCCATCACTAGGATGCGTAAAATCATGTATACATCCTCGGAGGTGACCATCATCTCACGCATCAGTAAATAGAAAGTATTGTGGTTGGAGTGTCATCGCTTGACCACAAAACTCAGTAAACCCATGCTCACACAGAATTGGGGCATCTCAAGCAAAAATTATAAACCACATCAAGCTATCAATCGGCGGTGTTGACCTAACAAGTCTGCAATCAAATCAAAGGGCTAAGGATAAGGTACTCTAACCTACAATTTTTGAAACGAAACCTATTTTAGAAATAAAAGTGTAAATCAATTAGTAAGCATCATCAATTTAATCATCTAAAGTCAATCAAATCAAGTAATCATATTATCTACTTTCTCATCATGAGTGCATCAACTTTTCCTAACTCTAAATCTTAAGAAAGGAAAATTAACCTATCCTATCGACCTATCGGGATTGAAATTTACATAAAATCAACTAAATGATCTAACTGACATCAAAAATAAGAAATTTGCATAGTATCATCAAGCAGAATCATACATTTATCCTCGCAATCAGACGATGAGTTCATACTTATGAAAATCAGGTTGTAAAATTTGCAAAAAAGTGCATTAACATGATTACATGCTATCTCACCAATGTGTATGTGCTAAAACATCCTACGCGCTACAATTTTATATTGTACGCGGTATTATATTATTACTGTGTGCTACAACAATGTGTACATGCTAAAAGATATAGTACGCACTGCAAAATTTTGCGTAAGCGCTACAAAAATATTACTTATTCACGCCTATTTTTACCTAAGATATCTATTTTTACGTGCTATTTTTGACTGGGCGTTGCACTAAAATACATCTTGGACATGCTAAAAATAGTATTGTAAGTGCTAAAACTAGTAAAAAAATTTAAAAAAGACTGTCTAAATCCGCACCTAAATTCCAAAATCAAGCAATTAAATTCAAAAATCAACAACGAAGGATGGATATCGATACATATTAGAGGTCGATAGTCGACTAGGCACTGGAATCAGCAACCTTGCTTAAACCTATGCTCCCGAATCGGCACAACCATGACTACAAAGGAGGGGTAAATAGAGCTCTGAAAGGGTAAAATAAGAAGAGTAAATGAGCAACTAGTAGGGTAAAAAAAAAATTCAACCCATATATACCACCAAAAGTTCCTTTTAAGGGGTAATTTTACCATTTTTTAAAAAATAATTATCATTTCTAATCAAAAAAATTGTACTTGGGGTATTTTTACAAATTGGTTATTATCAGGAAATGGATCAAAATTGTAACTTCAGTCAACATTTTAAAAACATATTCAAATCACGACACTCAACCAAATTTCTCCAACATTAATTTTGATTCATTCCCTGAGGGGAAATTAACTATTTTTTGAAATCAGAAGCATTGAATGATACAATTTCAAAATATGAGTGGGACATCAAAATCAAGTTGAATTTTCATCAGGTATTCATATCAAGGTTGCATCAATCAAATCTGCATTAGATATCAAAACAATCAAATCTGCATCATTATCAACATCAACCAAATTAGTATCACGCATCGAATCATGCATCATTATCTACATCAAAATTGGACATGAGATAGAACATCAGGACATCAAACATTGAGTATTCTTTGAAACAACATGCCTCATGCATTGCTTCAAAGAGGGGCATTTGTATACACCCTAAATTGGTCAACAAAAGTCAAAGTGGTCAAATCAAGTCAAAATCACGGATTAATTAATAAAGCCATTAATTAATTATATTCAAGCCAAGAGGGATTAATTAAAGTTGAAAAATTAAACTGTGTAATTGATTTAATCAATTAGTTATATAGTTCAATTAAATAAATCAAATCCAACCCATCTAATTCCCCTACATGGCTAATTTAATTAATTGTTTTGATTATTTAATTCCTAAATTCTTTCAACAACCACCAAGAGATAAAAATCAATTAGCTAATGAGAAGAGAAGATTGGGAGCACATGGATCACTCTAAGGCTTTGCTATCTTAGCCACTCATTTAGCCTTTTGTTATCCTAACCTTTCATTTTGTCATCTTGTCCCCCTATTTGAAATACAACTCGACGCCTCTCATATAATCATGGTTAAATCACTCTACCCCCTACCCTTTGGAAAACCTTATAAATAGAAGGCATTTATGAATGCAATTTACATCCACTATAATTTGCATCACCATTATAGTCAAACTTGCATCCATGTTTAGAGTAATTTAAGTTTAATTTAACATATCAATAGTATAATTAGCATTCAATTCTAGGCATAATTGGGTATCACCATCATTTAGCACTCTCATTCTAAGGATAGTCACTTTAGGATTGCTCATTTATAGCTAAGAACATTCATTTAGTCTTCTTAGATAGAGTAACATGAGAGGATTTTAACAATTTCAAGTTTATGTGATCAATTAGCTTACATTTTTACTGTTTTAGCTTGAATTTGTTGATATAATATCTCATATAGGTATTTTTGATACTGTACTTCCCAATATTGTTAGGAACCCGCTTAGCTCCATCTTTGTTCAAGAATGAGAGTCTAAGTTCGTCGTTAACTTCTCTAATCTCCATATTGATCCCTTAGTCAGTAGTTTCTTGAGACACGACTTAGGTTTTTCTTGCGCTCATAATTTCATACCTAAAGTGGATTTTCTTATAGAAATTGAAAATTCCATTCAAACCATTCTTAATTGTGTTGTCACCTTAAGACGAGAACAACCTCCTAAGTGCAATTATCCTAAAGCTGAATATATTGCATTCAAAAACCTTTTGAAGAGTGATAATATAGTTATCACAAAAATGGACAAAGGTAATGTGGTTGTCATTATGGACAAGGAAGACTATGTTACCAAGATGTTGGACGACTTATCAAACGGTGGCAACTATGCGACCCTTTCTAAGAACCATATCTCTAACAATGTCAAAAAGGTCAAGTTGGCTATTTTTCAGTCTTCTTTTGATGACGGACACTACAAAGCGTCTTATTTTGCATAAAGAGGTCACTCCCTCCATTTATGGAGCCCCTAACATCCATACATCATGCAATACCCCTTAGGTCTATTGTTGCCACTTCTAATTTCCCCACCTACAACTTGGTCGCCTTCCTTGCCAAATTAGTCTCCTCACTTATAGGTAAGTTAGATTCTTTTATTAAGGATTCAAATCATTTTGGCAATTTTATACTTGAGACAAAAAAAAAAGTTGATGAACATGAGATCCACGTTAGTTTTGATGTTGTCTCTCTATTTACCAATGTACCAATTTCTGACTTGTTGGAATTGGTTAAGCACAAAACTTCTGACTCGTTGGAATTAGTTAAGCACAAAACTAATGTTGAAATTGCTTTTCTTGTTGAAATATGACTTTGTTCGATTTTTTCAAATTTCAAAATGTGAGAGTTAGATTTCTCAGAGTTGGGAAGGAAAAGAAGAGTGAAAAGTTAGAGCTTGTGTATTTGGATATATGTATGGGGACCAGATCAAGCATCATCTATTAACTTATCTCTTATTAGAAAATTATTTTTATTAATGATGCAAATAGGAAATCTCAAGCTTATTTTATTATTGGAAAATATGATGTCTTTGATACTTTTATGAAATGAAAAGATTTGGTTGAGAATGAGATAGGAAATAATATGTCATATCTTAGATCAAATAATTGAGATGACTATTATAGCAAAGTTTTTGATAGTTATCATTCATGGCATGGGATTCATAGATAAATGATAATTTTAAGAATACCACAAGAAAAAATTGTTTTAAAAGGATGAATAGAGATGCTCTTTAGATTGTTGAACAAGCTGAATAGGGTGATCAAATTTTTTCTTCAAATCAAATTCAACTGGTAAAACAGTTGAAGTATAAAACTTTGAGTAATGCAAAATAAACACTAGATTTTTACATGGAAACCCAAGGTGGGAAAAACCATGGAGAATTATTCTCAAGTATAAAAACATCAATCAAGGTGACATTGTTTAAAGTGATTTTTACAAGTGCTTACTGCAATTGTGACTCATTGTTGGTAGGCTCACTGATGGTCGAGATAACTACCCTTAAATTTACAATAAGGCTATCACAACCAAGAGAAACAACTAACTTACCAATGGGAGGTTCACTACCTACAGAATCTGGCCAACTGCTAATACAATACTGATAACATTAAATCCACCACTGAATACAACAGAATGCTACCTTTGGTAGCACACACTTGCACAAATAAAGGAGTATACTGAGATATAATCCTTCTTCACATGCTCGCATACTACATCTCACCAACCACACCAGATCATCTTCAATATATACTAATTCATGCTAAGTGAATAAATTTCCTACCGGCCTAATACAATTTTACATAGGTCATACCGGATCATTCGCATGGTCGTAAGGAATGAAATGTGGACCACACAATCCTCCTCGCGTAAAGAAACACACAACATAGTCATCGGAGCTGACAAACAAGGAGATATATGTAACAAATCCAACAATCACTCTAAAGCACATCAATCAATAACTAGATCAGTCTAGACACAAAAGAAAAGATCTCAACGTATGCCAACATGAGTGGGACCAAGACAAATACAACATGTCTTCTGGTACGTAGCTAACCAGAACAAGAAATGTTGATAGGATACTGATATACTCTAATCGAACCTCATCATCCAGGTAACATATGTTGACATCAATGAAAACCATTAATAACAACATCAATCATATTTGCATCATAGATTGCATGCAAAGTAGCTCTTACAATTTTGTGTAGATGTTGTGCATACTACTTTTTCCTTAATAAATAAAGGGCTTTCAACTTCATTGGATGTGGTATTTGAAAGGAGAAATGGAAGGATAAAAATATACACTACTCATTATAAAAAAAATTAATTGTGAAGCATTTATCAATATTGATATAGAAAATAGAACCAATCTTGATGCAAAATCCAAAAAGTGTACTTTTACTAGATATGAAATTAATGATTTTGTTTATCATTTATGGGATTACAAAAATAAATAAAAATATTAGGAGAAGAAATGTGATATTTAATGAGAAGATCATGTACAAAGATTAGTTTTAACAAAAGAAACCAGACAATAAGGTCATAATTGTTACTAGTTCCTTTCTATTTATGAAAAAAAATCATTGATGTTGCCAAACATGACAAGGAAAACACAAAATATAAAATGCTTGATGAAATCACAAAAAAAATGATGTTCCAAAGGTACCAAAAAATTAAAATGTTCAACAACAAGAACAACAAAAGATAACTCAAAATCCTTAACTAAAGTCCATTTTTAAACATTAAACAAAAATAAAATGGCTTTAACTATGATAAGAAATAATTGTTAGTTATAAAAAAAATTAATGAGCATATTTTACAATAATTCATTATTCATCTCACATTCTAAGAATTAATAAGCTTAAAGAATCTAGAAAGTTGTAGCTTTGAGGCATATCAATTGTGTTTTTTGTCATGATGTTTTCCAATGTATAGCTAGGTAAGAAGGCGATTTCGAAGTGAGAGTATGATAATAAGACTTACATTTAAAAAAAATCCATTGAATAAAGTCAAAAAAATCAACTATTATTAAAAGTGACCCATAAATTTTGAAAAAATAAATTTAAGGTATGGAACTGAAAAAAATAACACTGAAGAAGGCAAAGGCAGTCTGCAACTAGGGTTTCCACTATCGCACGCTTCCCTGCTCCCTGAGCGACCAAGTTGGGGTGTCATTAATGGCCTCCACTTCCCCTGCGTACAACGGTGGTAATAAAGGAAAGGATAGTAATTTCCCTAGCAACCTAAGGAATAAAGGCATGGATAAAAACAATGTTGGCATCCCTAGTACGCAAACTCAAAGTAACAAAATCTCAACGGTCGTAGTGGAGCACATTAGTTAGCAGGCGGCAGATGGAGAACAAGTAACGAGACCCAAACTAAGAACCTTCAAATAGGTCATTCAAAATGAGAGGACATTACCAGAGGGTGCCCGCTTCATCCTGATAATCTCTAGTGCCTTGGAAGAAACCACGAGAGATGGAGGTAAGATTCTGATGCCTTCCAGGCTCATCATTAAAGCTAATCCGCAAATGATTATCGCAATTGAACAAGAAAAGGTTAGACTTAGAGATAATGTTGTATTATTCATTGTTAATGTCACCAAGATGTCATCTAGGAATTACCTTAGTGACTCGTTTCAAAGGATTTGGGGCCAAAAAATAGGTTACCATTTCTCTTATTGTAGGATGCTTCAAAAGGGTTTGTTTTTATTGTTCTTCATCGATGCCCATTCTCAAAAAGCTATTGTAAACAAGCAATTTTTGGAGAGTAGTCCCTTATGATTTTAGAGTCATCTCATGGTCACTAGAAGCCTCGCATAATGAAGTGTTGGCCCTGTCTAGCCCTATATGGTTTGTCCTTTAAAATATCCCTCCATTTTTGTTGAATCTTATCCCTCAGGCCCTCGAACCAGTTGGTAGGGTTCTAAGGATAGATCAATCTAATGTTCTCATTCCCCACACAGATGTTAGGGTGCTTATTTCTCTTAAGCCTGGTACTGATGGTCCCGAAACACTATGCTTTGACCTCGATGGATGCCCCATCAATTTCCCTATCACCTTTCTGGGTGGCATAAATACCTCTTACCTTTGTAGGAAGGAGGGCCATAAAAATAGGAATTTCCTAACCTTATAACACGAGCTCCCCCTCCCGTTGGAAACCCACCTCCTCCCAATTCTAATCCCCCTGCCCCAGACTCAAGAAATTCTGTTGATGTCCCCACTAGACCTCCCCTACCAATTTTCCCTCCTCTTCCCACCCCTCAGGCCTCACAATGCCCTCCACCCACCATTGAAAACAAGACTGCGAAATGGATGCACAACTCAGAGGAAATCTCTGTCACCCTTGACAAACTCAAAGGTCAATTTGATGATCACCAAACCCCAAATGACCACACCACGGTGGTTCCTAAGGCAATGTTGAAGCTCACAAATGCTATTGAATTAGATTTTGAGTTAAATTCTGGTGACCTCTCCCCTCTGTTGATTCATAGGACTCTTAATGCTCAGCAAATAGCACTGGAAAGAATCCAACATAAAGCTGATAAGGTTAGATCTATCCCCAAGCCTAAATGGAAAGTGTACTCGATCATTCATCATGGTTAAGCTTCCCCTGCTGACCACCCCACCTCCCTTGATGTATCAATTGAAAGAGTTGGTAGCCCTTGGGAATCCTCTCTCCCTTCAACCTCCCACACGATGATTGACCCTGGTACTCAGGAAAGAGGACTTGCTAGAGATAGGGTGAGCTCTAACCAATCCCTGTGTGAGAAACTTAATGAATTCTCTATGATTGTTATCCCAACGCCTCCAACCCTCCCTCCCCCACCTGATCAGTGGAGGTATGTTAGGAAGAGAACCTTAGATGTTGACGCCTTGTAAACTGATACATATGGAGTGGAGGATGGCCAAAAGGGGATCCTTGAGCTTGAGGAAGGAGAGATCAACGGAGATAAGAAGGGTTCTTGCAGAACCAATAGAGACAGGTTCATTTTTGGAATAGACTCAAATAAAGAGAAGAAGAAGGACATTAAGCAAAGGAAGAAGGATCCAGTGGAATCTTCAGGAGGGGCTTGCTTGAAGAAGAGGAGAGGGAGACCCTCTCTGTTGAGTGGTAATCCCAAGCCCTTCAAAAACCCAAAGAATGATATACCCCAGTGTATCAAGAGTTTTAAAACTCCCATGGACACAGATAAATAACCATTACCTATGTCTTTAAACTTTGCATCCTGGAATGTCAGAGGATTGGAATCCGCTGATAGAAAATATGTTGTTAAAAGGTTTCTGTAACTTCACAGAGAGATTGACATCCTCCTGCTATAAGAAGTCAAGGAAGTTGGTTTTTCCCTAGACATACCATTAAAGTGCATATGGAAAGATGCTCCAACGTTCTCCTCTAATCACTAAAAGGGAAAAGGAGGCACCTCAATTCTTGTTGGTCTGAAATGGAGGAAATTGATCTCAGGCTGGGGCTCCTCTCCATGTAACAGAGTGGTGTGGGTTAATTTTAAGTCTGATGAGGACATCTTTGGGATATACCTGGTTTATGCTCCAAATGAACACCATTCTAGGATTGACCTATGGAAGTGGATCTCCGACCTAGAGAACATACCTTGGATCCTGGCATGATATTTCAACATGCTTGAGAGGTCTCAAGATAAGCAAAGAGGTTTGAAGTTTGAGTGGAAGGGAAATGAACGGGTCTTTTGGAATAGATTGGTCTCTAAACTTAACCTTTTTACCCCTTGGCAGATAAGAGAAAGGACTCAAAAGGGGTGTGGTTTACCTGGTCTAACTTCCAAAGAGGAGACAAGAGAATATACTCAAGGTTGGATAGGATCTACTTGAACAAATAGTTGTTCATCATCCCCCTAGTTGCAGGGAATAATTTTGTTAAGGTTATCCCCTACACCCTATCAGACCACCACCCTATCCTTTCATGCATTCACCTTATTTCTAACCAAATGGACTCAACCTCCAGTGGAGCAGGGTTTTCACTTAATTCTTCCCTTCTTAAAGATGGGGATGTGCAAGTTGCTATCAGGATCATTGCTTGGTACAATGAGAAGGTTGATCAGCAGGGGTCTAAGGTTTATAGAAGGAATCAAACCACTGAATCATGGAAAAAGATGCTTAAAATTGTGGGCAAAAAGAAGGCCAAGGATGCAAGAGGGAAGGAGTACAGACTTGTATAAGAATTGCATGTGGTTGAGCTGTAGATTCAAAGGGATCCTTTTGAACCAAGGCACTTGGATAGAGTGATGAATTGTAGAGACTCTCTCAGGAAGCTTCAACTTTCTAAGACCAGAGGGGCCAAGGTGAGAGCCAGGATTAACTGGCTCAACCTAGGAGATAAGGGATCTAAGTTCTTTTTTCACACCTTGAAAAAGAAGGAAGCAAGGGATAAGATTGCCTACATTATGGACCAAGGGGTTACCATTACAGAATAGGAAGGGATGGTGAACTCCTTCTCAAAATTTTATAGTAGCCTTTTCACCTCTGAAGAGACTGAATCTATGGTCGTGGTTAGACTGAGGATCGGAGGGGTTATCCCCAGGAAAGTTTCAGAAGAAGATGCAGTTGTTATTGGTAGGTAACTCTCAATAGATGAGATCAAGAATTCTATTCTTAGTATGCACAATGATAAGGCCCCAGGCCCAGATAGTCTTAGAGTTGAATTCTATAATTCCAACATTGAATGGATTACCAACAATCTATTTAATGTCTACCTAGAGGCCATTACTTGTGGTTCCTTAGGGCATGTGCTTAATGTCAGCCTTATTAAATTGATCCCCAAAGAAGGGGATAGACTGCTTATCAATAATTGGAGGCCCATCACCTTACTGAATGTGGGCTATAAGATCCTAGCCAAAGCTCTGTCCTTGAGAATAGTCAATGTGCTCCCGAAGGTGATTAATAATGCATAGACCAGATTTGTCAAAGGAAGATACATCTTAGAGAATTTGGTGACCTATTGGGAGGCTATGTATTGGAGAAAATCCTTAGGGAAGCAGAGTTCCATGCTTCTCATTGACTATTAAAAAGGATATGATCGCATTGAATGGAAATTTATCTTGTTGATGCTAGAATGCCTAGGATTCCCTCATGTATTATGTAAGATGGTCTCCACCTTACTGCATGGTACCATGGTTGTAGTAGAGGTTAATGGTCACAGATCAGCCTTCTTTGAGCTCATTACATCCATCAGAAAAGGATTCCCCCTAGCCCCCTCCCTCTTTGTCATAGTCGCAGATTCCCTTCACTACTTTCTTAGAGATGATAAAGTGTCTCCTCAAGTGAGGGGTATCTCTCTACCTAATGGGCATGAGGTATCTAATATTTAGTTTGCATATGAAACATCCATTCTCCTTACCCTTGAAGAAGATAATATGAGACACCTTATGAATAAGCTAAACATGTTTTTTCTAGCCTCGGGCAGTAAGATCTCTATCTCCAAGTTTGTTATGCTTGGATGGGAAGATAACCCACTAAGGTGGTGGAACGAGTTTGATTTGGAACGGGGAGGCCCCAACCATATTGTGAGATACCTTGGAATTTCTTTCATTGTGGATCCTAATATCAATGGCATGTGGTGTTGGGTCAAGGATAGGATCCTTGGCAAGCTGAGAAAATGGGATAGCCATCTCCTTTCCCTACTGGGAAGGATCCAAGTCTCTCATAAGGTCTTGTCATCTTACCCCATATACTATTCTTCCTCGTGGCTTTTCAACCAGAATTAGTTCAACCTTATCCAAAGAGTTATCAGAGATTTCCT
Organism: Thuja plicata; assembly: GCA_018584345.1. Lineage (NCBI taxonomy): Eukaryota > Viridiplantae > Streptophyta > Pinopsida > Cupressales > Cupressaceae > Thuja > Thuja plicata. The sequence goes on along the minus strand of MU223068.1, from coordinate 1,389,546 downwards.
CAGGTCAGATGGGAGAGGAAACAAGAAACAACACATCGGCTCTTGGGACTAGTGTACCATAGAGAAGACCTGGGGGGATTAGGACTAAAAGACCTCAGAACACAAGGTATATCTCTTACTTTTAAATGGATTTCCAAAGCCTATTTTAGAGAGGAACCATGGAAAGTCTTGATTAGGAATAATCTCACTAGAGCCCATCCCTGCAGGGTGAAGTCTTGGACCAATTTGTGCTACACAGACCATCTTAGCATAGAGGCTAATCTTTCTATAAAAGGCTCCAATGTCTTCAAGTCTCTGTGGAAGAGTTGGAAGTATGTTAGGACCTTCCTTTGTAACATAACCCTTACAGAGCATGGAGGATTGGTATGTGGAGACAAATCTCTTTGGTGTAATTTGGAACACAAAGGTAAACCACTTTCCCTACTCCAAGGCTGCTCCGCTAGGAAATGGACAGACAGAGGTGTAACCTATCTTCAAGATGTGCTACAGGATGGGTATCTTCTCTCATGGGAAGAGATGGTAACAAAATTTGGGGTACCCTTATCACAGCAGAGAACTTTCTCCATGCTCTCTAGTGCTATTAACAAGCTAGGACTCTTGAAGGGGTGTTGTAAACCCAAAAGCTGCTCCTTCCAGATATCTTGGCCAGACAGCTCTCCCCTCCACTTGATCAAGACTAAATACATTTACCACCTCCTCACCTAGAGAAATGAAATCTTCACCCATGCCAATGCCATATGGCAGCTAGACACTCCTTCCTCTAACTATAACAAGTACTTTGAGAGGAACCTCCTACAACAATATGAAGAACATGCACGAAATAAAAGAATTATAGGGAAACAGTATAACTCAGAGTGAATCTATTGATCATGGGCCACTTTGAGGGGGTAACCTCCTTTGAGAAAGATCAATACAATAAATTTGTCGGTACCATCAAAGGGCTCAATACACACTTATATACTATGTACAATCTAGAAAAGTATTACTACCTATGCATGTGGGATAATAAAACATACTCACGGGATGAATTACAAAGCATATGCGTCCAACAACACTACATAAACAAAATAAATAGAAGGAACACATAGGTTCCTAACATCCCCTCTCTCTTAGAAAAAAATCTTTGTCCTCAAAGCTTAAGGTGTGGAAATTGTTGTTGAATCTGAAGAAGGGGTTCCCATGTAGCATTCTCTGGTTGCATTCCATGCCACTGAATCAAGACCTCAGAGATGGGGTGAGAAAAAATCTGACAAGTGCGTCGGTCCATGATTGCCTCAGGCTCCAAGATAATGGATCCTTCCTTATCCATTTTGGGTACAGCAGTTTGTGCTCTGATGTTGGTGCCAAGAACTTGCTTGAGCCAAGAAACGTGAAATACTGGATGAATGCGGGAAGAAGGAGGTGTATATGTTAAATTTGGCCTTGTTATTGAAACATACACTTCAACATAGTCCTTGTTCATCAGCCACATACAGAAGTGAATATGATTTATTCATCCTTAACGTCTATATGATTCGACCTGTTTCCTTCTATCAAGATGGGGTTTAGAATAGCTCTCAAAATGAGAGTCTCACAACCATAGACCGATCTAAGAATGAAGGATATTTCTCCCTAAATGTGATGCAAGATAATGCAAGATTAATCTAAAAATTTAAAGATTCAAGATTAATCTAAATGAATTTAAGCTAAGACATGATAAGAAATATGAGATTATTCTAAGAAAATGAAGCTATTCTATTGCAAATGATAGCTAAATGTAAAATGAGCTTATTAACTAAAATGAAGCAGCAATTCTTTATTCTAACAATTCATATTTTCTCAGGGGGCTTTGAATGAGAAATGAGAGCTCTTTAATAGATTGAGAGCCTACTCAGAATAGAAAGCTTCCTTTTTGAAATAAAACAGATAGAAAGGCCAGTTCAAAATAGAAAGCTTTCTTTAAAAGAAAACTATATCATCTTAAAATGGAAGCACTTCCATGTTAAGAGTGTTTATCCCTCCTTAGGGGATTTTTTTTACCTCCATCATATCATCCTCCCATTTCTGTATCATCTCATGCTTCTGTGCTGGTTCAGGACCCTGATTGGGCCTCTCCGGGCACCTCCTACCCCACCTGACATATTTTCCAGGGGTTCTGACCCCCTGGATCAAGGTTGACCTTGACCCTAACCTAGTTCAAGGTCGACCTTGACCCTGACCTGGGTCCCCCTTTCAAATCAGGAAACTTGTCGGCTGCCGGGGTTCTTCAAAAATTCATTTTTCTCGCTTCCGGGTCGGCTGTTTTAGGTTCTGAAGTGTTGATTCCTAAATTATATTTAATATATGTCCTTTTCTAGGGGAATGGGTCTAATTGGAATTTAATTATCCTATTTCAGCCTCCTTAGAAGATTGTGCCCTAATTTCATATAAAAGGAAGCATTCTCCTCTCATTTTCTCTAATTCTTCTAAGTGCAAAAAGCTCTAATCAAGATTTTGTCAAGAAGCATAAAGTTCAAGCATCTATTTCCAAGCTCTTAAGGTGTTCAATTCTTCCTCTCAAGTATTCAATTTCTCCATTGAAGATCAAGGATTCAATCTTTCAAGCCTTTGAAGGGATTTGGTTCAAGCATTCAAGATTCATCATTCAAACCCTAGATCTAGCCATCATGATGGTGTGATCTTCCTTCAA
>MU223068.1:1334594-1356346 GCA_018584345.1 Thuja plicata | reverse complement strand
GAGGCTTTAGAAAATGGTATTGATGCATAGCACAAGTCTCAGGCTCCTCTTTTAAGATCATTTTTTTGAAATGCATATTTTTTCCCCAAAAAATCTGGATCTTCTCATATCCTACCCCCGCCAAAAGTGAAGATTTACAACGGGCGATGCAAAGAACATTTGAAGGACAAAAACACGTAGCAGACAGCAAAGAAACACGCAACAGACAGAGCAAAGATTACTTGTTAAACACGCAGCAGACAGAGCAAAGATTACCTGTTAAACACGCAGTAGACAACGTCGAACAGCAAAACACGCCAGCAAACCCTAGCGTCCGAAAACGTGAATATCTGCGGACGTTGCCCAATATCCGAAAATGGGATTTTCATTCCAAAAACGTGTAGTTGCCCGGACCCGACAGGAAGTTTAAATTTGCTTTATTTGAGCACATAACCGTGGATTCGAAAGTGATTCCACCTCCTGAGGTGGAATTGTGAAATCCACGTTTTCAGCTAAATGGGGATTTCGAAATCCACATTCTCATTCTTGCAAAGGGCATCCAAACAGGGAATTGCACCCCATAACCAGGTTATGGGCGACATAACCCGTTTATGGGGTGCAACCAAACGGGCCCTTAGAGTTTGTCTTTTTTCTTCACGTTTTGTTTTCTCCTTTAATGCTTTATCTTGGGCATATCACATTTATTAGGGACCTTTAATTTTAAATGAGCTTGGCCAGCTTGAATCTAATAGTTTGGTGTTAAGGGTCAATCAATCATATAAGAGATATGTAATTTGTAGAATATAGAAAATGAATAAATAAATATTTAAACTTTAGAAATAGTGAAACGAGGAAGAAATAGTCACTTATGATTCATGCAAAACTAATCAACTAATTGTGCACAAATGAATGCAATAGTATGAACACTCTATAATTGGGTTGCTAAGACTTGGCCCCTTGTGATATATATATATATATATATAGAATAACTATTTAGAATATATAATCATAAATGACGTAAAACAAATTAAGAAAATCGTTAATAGTACTATGACCTATATAAATATCTGAAACAGGATTGAATAATTATTTAAAATATATAATCACAAATGATATATAAGAAATTAGGAAAGTTGTTAATAACATGATACAAATATATATTTCTAGAATCCAATTTGTATAAGTCTTTAATTGTAACTAGCTCCCATTCTATAGATTCTTTTTAGTATAATATATAAGATTCCTCCTCCAATGTTAAATAGTATAATGTAAATAAAAAATTTGCTCCATCTTCATCTAGAAATAAATAAAATTCACATTAAAAGGAAATTACTATGATGTGGTTAGTTTTTCACTTATTAAAGCATAATCATTTTCATATTAAAAAAAACTTTATTTTATATAAAACCTAACATAAACCTTTTAAAACTTATTTTATAAAATAGTTTGAATATGATAATAAAGATCATTTCCAAATTAGTATGTAATATTGTATAAAATATAGAGCAAAAGCTTTTATAAAAAATCTAAAAAATAGTGGGAAAGTCATAAATAGAGAAAAATGTTTCTGTAATTCTTTTTAATATAAAAATAAGGAAATGTTCTTTTATTTTACCCTATAAAATAGTAGAGAATTGCTAATTAATTTTTTCATATTATAGCATGATTTATTTCCATTTTAGTAGTTATTCATGTTCTTTTATGGAATCTAAAAATTCTTACTATTAAGCCTATTCCTCTAATATTTAAAGCTACTTGTTCTAAATTAAAATAATGTTAAAGCATTCCTGATCACAAGAATAAGTAACAAGATATATTTGAACTCCTAAAATTACAAAGTTTAACATTATCAAGTAAATTTATTCTAGATATACTTTCTATAGATAAAATTAAAACTCGAGGTTATTAAATCAAGTGTTAGAATCTTATAAGAATGAGGTTTAACTAAAATCAATGTTATTATTAGGCATTGAGTTGTCTCATAGCATGATATTTGAAATGTCTCCATGTATTGAACTAGTAAGGGATGACAATTGTAAGTCTTTCCTTGAAAGTTTGGACTTAGATTCCTAACCCTATTGAATTGGATATCCCCAAAGGGGTGTGAAAAGGGTTCCCACAACACCTCTCATTTTACATCTTCCTCATTAAACTCATTTGATGGTTAAAATTTTAAATTCTCAAGGGGAAATTAATTTGGAATAGAGTTCCCACGCAATATAACCAATGACATAATTAGGTCACAATAATAATGTCTTCTAATTGTTAGTCAAATTATAACAATCTTGTAAACCATTAGTTTGACACCCTAATTCCATCGTGTATTCATGATCATATCAAACAATTATAATGTGCATACATTTTGTAATAATCAAAACTAATTTTATAATTTACATATGATAATTTATAAAAGAATTGTATGAGACAAATAAAGAGAATTTATTTATGTTAGTTTATAATATAGAATTCCATAAAGGAAAAAGGTTCTAGATTATAATTAAAAGATAATATAAATTTACTAAAATATAAATATAAATTTAATAGAGAGTTATATTATATATTATATTTTATCTTTTTAACCTTAAAAATAGTTTAAAATATTATTTTTGGATATATCAAAATGTCTCCTAATTATTTTTACTTAGTGGGCTATAAAATTATTTAAATTAGCATTTTAGTCATTTTACTTCTTTGTTGCCACCGTAGAAAAAACAATATTTGTATATAATATAATATTATTATATACATTTTTACAACTATTATGTTATTTAATTATTTAATATATATCTTATATTTATTATTATATATTGTATATTTTTGTAAGAATTACTTTGGAACCATGTAAGAATTGCTCTAATAGCATGTAAGAATTTTCCTTTAAGGCAATATGCCAAGATCTAGAAGCCCAATGAATAACACAAACAAGAGAGATAAGACGAACAAGAATAAATTTTATCCTCGTCAATATGCAAATACAATCTGATGAAGTAGATCACTTATAAAAATACTTGATTACATCATGTAGAAGTGCCTTTTGTTGGCATTTTTGATGTGGTGATGGTAAGTGAGTTTTAGATATGTCATGATGTGGATTTGACTACAGGATGATCAGATATTATGTTTGCATTGATGTCAGCTATTGACTTTGTGTTCTTAGTATGTTGTCAAGCATAGTTGTGTTGAATGAAGTGTTGCAGTGAGTTTCAGTGGTTGTTATCTTTATGGGAGGCTTAGGTGTGTCTCTACATGTCTAATGCATGACTGCTACTGCTGAAGTGATCTTATGTTGAAGTTGTGATAGGTTGAAGTACTACAATGCAACTTCTAGAACAGTTAATAACAAGTGATAGATGATTTGAATATCTTGTCAAATCATTTTTATATCTTGTAGTGCGATCACAGGATATGGTGATAAACATTTTTCAGATGCTACAGTTGTAATTGCAACTAATTTGAGTCACCAGTGTGAAGGATAGATGATCGATGAGTAGAGATAGAGTTGTTATCAGGTTACAAAGTTTGTGTTCTTGAGCGACAATTGATGAATCTTTGATCGATGATCTCTGTTGAGGTTGTGATGAAATCGGTTGAGTTAGTCATGATCTGGTGACGTATTTTCATGATTGGAGGTGATGATCTAGCATCACATTGTTTGATGCTAGCGTGTAGAGAAGTTTCTTGAGGAAGCTTGTGTTTGGCCAAAACATATTTGACTCCTTAACACAACATCCTATGTAAATCATTTTAGTGGACGACGCAGTCTTGGAAATATGTCTTGTGTATTTAATTTTTGTAATGTGGCACGTTGGGTTTGAGTGGGATGCTTTGAAATTCTATTTTAGGGTTTGATCAAGGTGGTGGACTTAAAATTTCATTATATAATGGATGAAGTTGAAGGTTGAATGTGTCGATCATGTGTTAAGACAAGTTTGGTGCAAAGTGCGAGTTGTGATCAAGCAAGAGAAAATTTAAGTGTGTTGAGAAGAGATTGTGTTCTTCATTGGATATGATCAAGCTGAGGTAGTGATATTTCACAGATCATTGTTTTTGTTGTTCCCTAATAGTTGCAGCAAGTTAAATCCCTTAATAGGGTAGATCCTAACAGATCTTTGTTGTAAATCCTCTAACAAGGTGAAAATTTCTCAAGTGTTCAAATTCCTCTAACAAGGCTACTCTTAATAAGGTAAAGGTCCTAACAAGCCTAAGGAAAATCCCTTAACTGGGTAGCACCTAATAGTGTTATTGTAAACTCCTAATATGGTTAAGCTTCTCATAGGGCGTACTTCAGAAGAGTACATCATTTAGTGGGTACTAATTCCCACCATGGTTTTTTCCCTATTTGGGTTTCCACGAGATAAATATGTGTGTCAAATGTGTGATTGGGCTTGCATGTTTTTATGGTTCTCATTTATCGAATACATGGTTAATCTTGTGAATGGTGGTTTAAGTTTAAGATTTTATAAAGATTGGATTATTTGGTACATTACAGATTCACCCCCCTCTCAGTAATCTGATCTTAGGACTAACAATTGGTATCAAAGCTTTGGTCCTTTGTTGTGGTGAAGCAATAGCTTGGGGTAAAGATACGAAAATGGTGAGAAAGGAAAGTCTTAAATTCACAAGAGAAAACTACTCAGTTTGGTGTGGTCGGATGAAGCTCTATCTTAAAGGTATGGGTGATCAATATTGGGATCACCTGATAAATAGGTATGTTGTCCCTTTAGGAACCCTGACTCCAGACCAATTGAAGGTAAGACAAGAACATACTTCTACTATGGAAGCTATTTCTAGTACTCTTTCAGATGCAGAGTTTAGTGATATCAAAGACTTGGATACTGTTAATGAGATGTGGGAGAAGTTGAGGATTTTCCATGGTGGAGATCCACATGTTCAAAAGGCAAAGGTTGACAGCTTGAAAGGAAAGTATGATGATATGTGGATGTAACAAAATGAGAACATTAAACAATACAGTCAGATAATCAAAGAAGTTGTTTCTGCTATTCGAGCTGCTACTGGTAATCTTCCTAAGGAGGATGTGGTAAGAAAAAATTTAAGAACTGTATTGCCTCAGTATGTTATTAGGGTTTCAGTTATTCAAGAGATCAAATCTCTAGGAACTTTTACTATTACTCTTGATGCATTAATAGGGAAATTAACTGCATTTGAGTTAAGCAATTATGATAATAGTATTCCAAAATTTGAAGTTTCTTTCAATTCATCATTGACTCTTGCACCATCTAGGAAAGGAAAGGAGATATCTAACATTTCTTCAACATGTTACTCTAATGATTATGAATCTATCTTGTCTGAAGAAAGAGAAAAAGAGGAATTGGAAGCTTTATTTGCTAGAAGGATGCCTAGAGTAAAACTAAATATAAAGGTAAGTTGCCTTTGAAGTGCTTTGCATTTAACAAAATTGGTCATATTTCCTCTAGATGTCCTAAAAATGGTAGGAAGCATAAGCCAAGAAGATTCAAGGATAAGAACAAGAAAGTATGTTTCCTAGCTGACAAAGGTGTTATCGGTGAGGAATATGATAGAAGAAATTTGTATTTATTGCAGTAAAGGAAGAACCCATACAAAAAGTTGAGAAAGCTATGGTTTCTAGTATGAATCATAGTCGTAACTGGATTATTGACAGTGGGTGTATTCATCACATGACCGGTGATAAAATTAAATTCATAAAGTTGGAAGAATATGATGGAGGCTTGGTAAGGTTTGGAAATGATGCTCCATGTTTGGTTAAAGCTAAAGGATCTATTTCTTTGAATGATAAAAAAAAATTTGATGATGTTCACTAGGTTGATGATCTGAGATACAATTTGTGAAGTGTTTCTTAGTTGAATAAAAAAGGTTTTGGATTGGAGTTCAATGGAGGTATATGCAGGATTATTGGGAAAATAGGAGAATCGATTGCTACTGATGAACAAACTAGAGGTATCTTGTTCCATCTGGATTCTACTACTAAGAGTTGTCTGATTGCTAAGGTTGAAGATTGTTGGTCATGGCATAAGAGGTTTTTTCGTGTAAATTTTGATAACCTACTCAAAGGTAGTAAGATGAAGATACTAAGAGGTTTTCCTAACCTAATGAAACCAGAAAATGTAATGTGTAAAGAATGTCAACTTGGGAAGTTAACTAGTTCTAGTTTCATCAGTAAAGATTATTCTTCTAAAAGTATTTTAGATTTGTTTCATACCGATCTATGTGGTCCAATGAGAACTCAGAGTTACTATGGTGATAGATATTTCATGTTGCTTGTTGATAACTATTCTAGAATGATGTGGGTTAGATTTTTAAGGGACAAATATGAATCTTTTCACATGTTTAAGATCTACAAAAATAGAGTAGAGAAGGAGACCGATAAGATCCTAAAATTTCTTAGATCTAACAGAGGAGGTGAGTTTACTTCACATGAGTTTACTACATATTATGAATAACAAGGAATAAAAGGAAGATGTCATCTCCTAGAACACCTCAACAGAATGGTATTGTTGAAAGAAGAAACATATCTATCATTGATTGTTCCAAGACATTAATGATTCAAGGGTGTTGTACAGACATTTTGGAGAGAAGCAGTGAGCACTTTTGTTTACACATTGAACAGATTTCAATTGAACAAAGGTACAAACAAAACTCCCTGTGAGTTGTGGTATGGTAGATCGTGCCATGTGTGAGTCATTTCAAAAATTTTGGGAGTAGATGTTACATAAAAAGAAATGAAAGCTCAAGTAAGTTCTTCCCAAGAAGTGATGAGGGGATATTCTTAGGATACTCCTCTAAGAGCGAATTCTACAAGTGCCAGAACAAAAGAACAAATAAGATAGTGAAAAGTGCTAATGTAAGAATAGATGAATTTTCTGAGAAAAATTATGAATCCAACAAGAAGGAACCAGAAGACTATCATGAGTTTGTATATGTACAATATGCTATAGAAGAACCTATGGAGAGATAGGTCAATGAACATGAATCGATACAAGCGGTTAGAGTAACTTCTAGAACTGAACCGATATTACCTTGAAATATGTAAATTTGAATCACTCCCCTGATCAAATTATTGGTGATAGAAATGTTGGTGTGTTAACAAGAAGGAAGGCAAGAGAAGGTACTTGTTTTTTATCTTAATTATAGCCTAAAATAGCTAAAGATGCATTGAAAAATGAAGATTGGGTGAAAGATATGGAAGAAGAATCGGAGAAGATTGAGAAGAACAATACCTCGACATTAGTGCCCAGACTAGTGGGAAAGAATGTGATTGGTAGTAAGTGGATTTTCATAAACAATATGAATGAGATAGGTGAAGTGGTAAGGAACAAGGAAAGATTGGTGTCCAAAGGATATGCACAAGAGGAAGGCCTAGACTATGGTGAACATTTGCACTTGTGGCCAAACTTGAAGGTGTAAGGATATTGCTTGCATATAGTACTTACAAAGGATTCAAGGCATATCAAATGGATGTTAAGTTAGATTTTCTAAATGGTATTTTGGAAGAAGGAGTATACATTGAACAACCTGAAGGATTTTCTAATTCAGAAGGTAAGAACATGGTGTGCAAATTACAGAAAGCTTTGTATGGTTTGAAACACACACCTAGAGCATGGTATGAGAGATTGCATTCATATCTGATTCAGATTGGTTTCATTAGAACTAGTGATAATAGTAATTTGTATTTAAAGATTGAAAAAGATGAAAGATTGTTGATTGTTGAGATATTTGTAGATGATATCATTTTTGGTGGCAATGAAGAGATGAGAAGATTATTTTTAGATGAGATGAGGAACAAATTTGAGATGCCTATGATCGGTGAGATCAAATTCTTCATTCGATATTAGGTTCAACAAATAAATAATGGTATCTACATAAGTAAATCCAAATATGTAAGGAAATGTTGAAGACGTTTGGGCTAGAAGACTCATAATCGGTTTTCACCCCTATGATAACCAATTGCAAACTATCAAAGGAAGATAAATCTAAAGAGGTGGATGAGACACTTTATAGATCCATGATCGGTAAGCTAAAACATGTAGTGCATAGTAGACCAGACATAGCTCAAGCAGTTGGATTACTGGAAATATTTTCTTCTAAGCCTAAGGAATATCATTTGTTTGCAGCAAAGAGAATCTTCAGATATCTTAAGGGAACTAAAAACTATGGTCTCTGGCATGGACATAAAGGTGATTTCTTACTGATTTTGATTGAGAAAGTAATTTTGATGATCAAAAGAGTACAAGTGGAGGTGTATTCTTTCTTGGTGAGATGCTTGTTTCCTAGACAAGTAAGAAGCAGAACTGTACCTTACAATTAACAGCTAAAGCTGAGTATTTTGTTGCTGTAATTAATTGTACACAGGTAGTTCATACAAGTGCTAATAACATTTCAAAGAACCCGGTGATGCACTCTAAGACTAAGCATATAGCTATGAAATATCATTTTCTTAGAGAACATGTATAGGAAAAGGAAATGATGTTGGAGTATGTGCCAACTAAGGAGCAGGTTGCTGACATTTTCATAAAACCATTGCCTAAGGATACATTTGAGTATCTAAGAGGTGGGTTGGGGGTCATTCCCCTATCTTAGTTGAATTATAAGAAGATGTAGTTGCATCAATCCTAGTGTATTTAATGCATATCTTTATGTTTGGATTGATGTTGTGGGGCTACTCCTTAGGGGGGGTAGTCTATGAAGTCATGTGTTTTGGTTAGTCAGGTACAAAAGAGAAGATATCAGGTGTGATTGACACCTTTGGCATTGTTGTCAAAGGGGGGGAGAATGTATGTTAAAAAGGGAGAATGCATGGTATTGGAGAATGTGTGAAATGTATGTTAAAAAGAGAGAATGTATGGTATTGGAGAATGGGTGAAGTTCAATAAAAAGGGTGAGTAATTGCAGAATAGGTGAAAGACAAAAGTGGAAATTTTTTTGTAAGGAAGAGTGTTGTCATAAATTACAAAGGGGGAGATTATTGGCATATCTAATGCAGTAATGGTTAGTGAGTTTTGGAGATGTCATGATGTGGATTTGATTATGTATGATTGGATATTATATTATCATTGATGTCAACTATTGACTTTGTGTTCTTAGTATGTATCCAAGGATAGTTGTGTTTAATGAAGTGTCGAGGTGAGTTTTAGTGGTTGTTATCTTTATGGGAGACTTAGGTGTGTCTCTGGATGTATAATGCATGACTTCTACTCCTGAAGTGATCTTATATTGAAGTTGTGATCAGTTGAAGAACTACAGTGCAACTTCTAGAACAGTTAATGACAAGTGATGGATGATTTCAATGTCTTGTCAAATCATTGTTATATCTTATAGTGCGGTCATAGGATATGGTGATCAACAGTGTTTAGATGCTACAATTACAACCACAACTATTTTGAGTCACTGGTGTGAAGGATAGATGATCGATGAGTAGAGATAGAGTTGTTATCATGCTACAGAGTTTGTGTTCTTGAGCGACAGTTGATGAATCTTTGATCGATGATTGGTGTTGAGGTTGTGATGAAATCATTTGAGTTAGTCATGATCTTGTGACTTATTTTCATGATTGGAGGTCATGATCTGGCATCACATTGTTCGATGCTAGCGTGTGGATAAATTTCTTAAGGAAGCTTTTTTTTTTAAATGTGTTTGACTCCTTGACACAACATCCTATGTAAATCATTGTAGTGGACAACGCGGTCTTGGAAATATGTCTTGTGTATTTAATTTTGTTATACATGGTGCATTGGATTTGAGCGGGATGTTTTGAAATTCTATTTAAGGTTTTGATCAAGGTGGTGGACTTAAAAGTTCAATATATAATGGATGAAGTTGAAGGTTGAATGTGTTGATTGTGCATTAAGACAAGTGTAGTGCAAAGTGTGAGTCGTGATCAAGCCAGAGAAGATTTAAGCTTGTTGAGAAGAGATTGTGTTAAACCCCTTAACAGGGTAGATCCTAAAAAATCTTTGTTTTAAATCCTCTAACAAGGTGAAACTTTTTCAAGTGTTCAAAGTCCTCTAACAAAGCTAGTCTTAACAGGATAAAGGTCCTAACAGGCCTAAGGAAAATCCCTTAACTGGGTAGCACCTAATAGTTTTGTTGTAAACTCCTAACAGGGTTAAGCTCCTCACAGGGTGTACTTCAGAAGAGTACATCATTTGGTGGGTACTAATTCCCACCGTGGTTTTTTCCCTATTTGGGTTTCCATGAGATAAATATGTGTGTCAAATGTGTGGATGGCTTGCATGTTTATGGTTTTCATTTATTGAATACACGGTTAATCTTGTGAATGGTGTTTTAAGTTTAAAAGGTTATAAAGATTGGATTATTTGGTACATTACTAACTCGCCCCCCTCCAGTAATTGGATCATGTAGATGTACCTTCTTATATAGGCAAGGTAATAAGAGACCATGATAAGGAGAAGGTAAGCTATCACCCACACAAGGTAGAATCAAATTTCTACGAAAGGTGGATCATCCTCCTTTATGCAATAAAGTATGTGCAATACATAGAGGATGATAGTGTGATAAGTGCACTAAAGGTGGAGACAACACATAAAGTAAAAATATGATAACAACCATCACCATATAAAGTAGAATTTCTCATATACCATATACAAGAATAAGATACAAACTCTTAAGTGTCTCATGGACAAATTACTATGTAATACATTATCCCAAGTAATATTAAGTAAAGTGTAATTAGGAATATTTAATTACACCAACACCCCCCTTAAGTACAACTTAGGGGAATCCACTTAAGCTCACACTGCTAGATGACAATGCAAGATGAGTCCTGACTACTAGGCGATGTTATGTACCCATCTACAATATCCAAGTGAAAATCCAATGCAATCTCAGATAAAGTAGAGAAAGGGAGAATTAAACCATGTGGAAGAAAACTCCCCTCCAAAAGAGAGATAAAACTAAAATAAACTCTCAATAATGAATGAGAGAGAAGAAGAAGAGACCATGAGGCCTCCCCTCAATGTCAAATATCCTACAAATATGGTCCAAAATGTTGACCAGTGTTCCTCCATAGGAATAAAATAGAGCCGTTATTGCACCAAGAATGTCAAACTGTGAAAAAATCAGGTACCAATGTCGATGTAGAATGACTAATGAATCTCTCACTATAATATGATAGAGATCAAGCATGGTGACGCCTTCTTGAGCATCGAATGGATATTCTTTGATTATAGATTAGTACAATAAAATCCTCAAATAGACCCATGTACAGGGTAAGTGTGCCAAGATGGTGAAAAAAAATGGGCGTATAAGTGGTCACTTTTTTCTTGAAATCAGGCAAACTTGAACTTCGAAGACAAATTTGAGGGTCATGCACTCAAAATTAGAAGTTGTGCAAAGAATATGAATTGCATTAATTTGAATATATTTTCTAAACTACTAAACTTTCTTAAAAATTGATAAGATTAAGAGGGTCAAACCTACTGCACACAAAAAAGTGTTCTTGATTTTTTTAGAAAAAAATAATATAATGTCTTCTATGCGCTTTACAAAAGATATAGTTAGACTTAGTATTTTGCAAAACACTTTGGTAGAATGATAGGTAAGAGTGAGAGCTAGAAGTTGTGTATTTTTTGTTAATTTTTTGTCGAGTATTTTTTTTAATGATTTTTCGAAGTGGTTGCATCTTGAAAATCAGGTGTTCGTTCGTGCGTTGGGCATAACTTGCATCAAAATAATTGAGAATGAATATTCTTTTAAAGTATATAGAATCAACTGTAGAACAATAATATGTAATTTTGTTGAATTTGGTCAAGTAGATAAAAAAATTATTAACAAAATTGTAGACATATGTCTCTAAGAACAATGAAGACACTGGTAAAGAAAATTAAAGTTTATAAGAGAGGAACAATGAGAGGTAGAAAAGGAAGACAAAGGGATAATATGAGGAGATTGTGTGAAGGTACATCACCTAATGCACCTAATAAAAATGATGAACATGCAACAATTCAAATTGATATTATGAATGCACCAAATGAAAATGATCAACATACACCAAATCAAATGCATGTGACGAATGGACCTAATGAACATTATGAACTTACACCCTATCATATTAATGTGATGAATACACCTAATGAAAATGAAGAACATACACCATTTGAATTTGATTTGATTAATGCACCTAATGAAAATGAAGAGCATGCACCAATCTTAACACCTAGAATTATTAGTAGAAAACCAAAATTTCTAATTGACATTAATGACAATATTTTGAAGCCAATGCATGATAAAATTTTCAAAAGAAATTGTAGAAGAATGGTTAGAAGAATGTGGAATAAATATTTTGAAAACTTTAATCAAACTGGAAGATGCCAATTAGTTATTGAAATGATTAAAAATATGAAATTTAAAGAGACAATGAAAATTTTGGGGTTCAGAACATTTGAAAATAATAATGAAAGATCCATTGTGAGAACTCTATTTGATGCATACCAAGCCATTGGTTCAAAATCACGTACTAAAGATATTAATGTTACTCAACGCGTCCTCACATCAACTATAATGGGAAAGGAAATGAAAAAATCTCATTTAATAATAAAAATAAGAAAGACATTAAGGATAAGTAGAATAATATTACACAATATCTTATGGAGGCGGGAGAAAATAGAGGATCATAACAATAATTCTCTTTGGGCATTCTCGGGTCGACTCTCACGCAAGGACAAGGTTGTTGTTGATGCACTAAGAACATTAATTGAAATTTTTTCACTTGACAACACAAGGGTTTCACCCAACCAAAGATATGTTTTTAGAAGGAAAATTGGATCTAGAAATCGTGAGCCACATCCAAAACACTTTTTAGATATGACTCAAAAACAATTTTATGAAAGTTTTATTCTAAGTTTTCCTCAAATTAAAATTAGTCAAAAAAATAATTTTGAGATGACAAAACCATTTTATGTTAAGATTAATCATGCACATACTACTTGTTGTTGTAGGGCCCATATAGAATTTTCCATGCTTTATGATATTTATCGTCATGTATGTTGTACTTTGAACACTAATGATATTTTGCAGGAATGTGGTCTAGAAACACATTCTAATTCACCAAGATAATTTATTAGTGTACTATGTTAACGAGATGATGGTTGCATTTATTATAAGATGGTTTGTTTGAAAGGATTTTGTCCTACATGTGGTGGTTTACAACAGTTGCATAAATGCCTACATCTAGATAGCACACATGAAATTGTTAAGAAACTAGTTTCTTTTGAAAAATACAAGTCAGTTACATATGGTGTTAAAGATGGAAAATAATTGAAGAGGTGTGAGTTAGTGAAAAAGGATACATGCATAGTTGATTTTATGAAGATTTTTCAAGAGAAACTAGTTTATGAGTACATAGGTCATACACATAGAGCTAGGTGGTTTGATGAGAAATTCAACTTATGTAAGGACACTTTTCCCCTCGGTACTATTGTCTCTATCATTGATTTTGTTGAGAATTATACACCAAAACCTCAACATGAAGTGCAACCTATGTATTACCATTCTACACAAGTTACATTTTTTGTACACATAGCATTCATGCATGCACATGATAGCACAAAGGAGGAAAGAAAGGTTAAAAGACAGTATCACTTCTATATTAGTGATGATCGTACTCATACATCAGAGTTTGTGCAAGGATGCTTTAAATTTTTCTATGACAGTTTAAGGGAAAGAGATATAAGATACAACCAACACATAATATGGTCGGACAATTGCACCTCTCAATTCAAGAATGCAAGGATGTTCTACTAGTTGACTAGGATGCATGTGACAAGTAGTGTACAACATATTTGGAATTTCATTGAGGTTGGACATGGAAAGGGAGAGCATGATGGTGCAAGAGAATATGTAAAAAGAGCTCTTGCCAAAGATGAATTGAAGTACGAAGGTGGTGCAGTGTTAATAGATGCATAAATGATTCTACAGTGGTGTAACTCTACGATGGGACCAGATAATGTAGGTAAGTCTATGTTTTGTATATATTTTTGGTTAATACACAAATTTAACTTTGAAAACTATCTAGATTGTTGTACACTTTCAGGATCAAGTGACCTACATTCATTTTTATCTTTATTTTTCTTTCTTCCGACTACTTGGAGCATGGTTCTCTAGCTGCCAACTTTCTAATTCCAAGCCTCAATAGCATTTCCATGTTTAACAATATATTTTTTATAAATTATGATGTTTCTTATGGCACTTCTCACTTCCTCCTCCCTTAAGAGGTTAATATTTAGAGAAAAAGCTTCATTTCTACACATAGGGCCCAAATGTTTACCAATATGGTATAGTGTTCCAGTAATAGGATGACGGTCTGAAATTCTATATGGAATAAATCAGACCATTGAATCATTATTTTCTTTTATGAAACCAAATGTATCTTTATTGACATAGAATCTGTCCAATCTAGTATAAATCATTTTATCTCCTTGTTGGAAGTTAGACCAAGTATACCAAATGCCTTTGTGATTAGGTTTGTTTCCTACTAGGGGATCGAATAGTCTATATTTGTTCATCAATCTATCCCAATAGAACTTTTCATTATCTTTCCACTAAAATTTACATCATCCTATTTTTTCATGCACTCTTTCCACCATATTAAAATCCCCTCCAAGAATCCATGGGATGTCATCCAATTGGAACATCCCATTCCATAAATCAATTATCTTTCTATAATTATTTGCAATATATATAGAGCATATCTCCACTTCCTCTCCATCAAGGTTAAAGAAAACCCAAACCAATCTTTGACAAGGGGAGAAACCCCATCTTGTTATCCATTTGCTCCATTTAGGGCCTACTAGTATGGCAACCCCTCCCTTCCCCCTATGATGACAAGTAGAGTAATATTGAGCATCTTTCCAAATGCACTACATATTAATATCAAGATTGAAACCAACAACATTAGTTTCTTGGAGAAGGTGAAAGTATATTCCTCTGTTCATCAGCAGATATCTCTTTATAATATATTTCCTATCTAGGGACTCAAGTCTCGCGACATTCCATGACACACATTTTAAATCCATACGAAACTTCAAGGATTGGTGTCAATGGGAGCTCTAAAACTCTTGTAGAAGGTAGGGAGTTTCTTCTTGTGATGCTTAGAGTCTCTTTTGACCAAGTTAGATCCTAAAGGTATACCCCTTTTCCTCTTAGATGTAGATTTTGCATTAGGATTGGGGTCAACAATTTGGAAATTTGGAATAGACTCTTCCTTACCTTTCTTCAATCTTAACTTTCTCCTTTTCTTTTGGGCCCCAAAAACAAATATTCTAGGTTCCTCCTACCTCCCTACATATGGAACAATAAAAAGTTCCTTGATTTCTCCCTCTTCGACCTCTTGGCTGATAGAAATCCTTAGTAATCCCCCATTATTTTCTACCTTCTGAGTGGGAATGTTGTTCTGAATGATAGAGTCAGGAATGCTCATAGAGCCTTGGCGGAGCCTGGGCGGTAGCAGGGATTACCATCATAGATTAGTTATTCGTATTATTATCAGATTCATATGTCAATTTAATGGTGTCAAGACTATCTTGTTTTGTAGGGACAAAACCAGCAGAGTGAACACCCTTAACCCTAGTTCCTCCAACACTTGGTTAGCCTTTGGGGATCCATCTAACAATACCTCATTCCCATCCATAATGGGGGAGACAATAGGGTGGGTTTCATAATTGTTGAGGCATCCATTCTCTTGAGGAGGCTTGTTGATAGTTCATGTTCTGGAACTATGGCATCCTTTGCCTCTAGGCTCAGATAACCTTCTAATCCTTTCTTACGCAATTTGTTGAGCATTTTGTGTTTAGGGTGAGGAGCCAGTTGTTCAAGTCCAAATTCTAGAGATTCAATATCAAGGAGGTTGAATTCTAGTGGGGCATTATTATTGCAGGAGTTAGGCACTGCAAGTTTCTTTTTGAAAGCATCATTTTGAGAGTCTGGAGATTTAACCAAAGAGGGAATGTCAACATGGGATTTATCATTCAAATTGATGGAGAGAGAATTCGTAGGGCTACGAGAAGTTGGTAACACATCAACCTTTTTAGAGTTAAGCTGGTTTACAGAAGGCTTATAAGAAACATCAAGGTAGGATTTGTCCTTTTTTCAGCAGAGGGCAATTTTGCCTCATACAAACCTCCCTCCTACATAGAAAACATGCATTGATTCCACCAAGAAATAGAACATGACACCTTTTATTTAACTTTGGCATGTTTTTCATTGATGTCAAAAGGTGACAGGAAGAGTTAATCAGGTGGAGATGTTAAGCATGGTGCATTAGATGACATGTTGTAGATCAGAGGATTCATAATAGGTCTAGTATGTGTGTATATGATGAAGAGATATGTTATGCATATGTTATGCACTATAAGTTAAGCATCTACATTCTAAGTTGATATGATGAAATGTATAATCATAATTGAATAGTTGCAATCTGTATTTATTGTGATCACAGATAAAAAAATTTGGTTACATTGTTACATTATATATTTCATATCTTAATGCAGGCATATTGATTAAGTTTACACCTTGTACGTACATCAACAAGTTTCTACGTTTGGGTGTAATGGTAACTATCATGCTAAGTGTATTGTTAATGGTCATTACAAGTAATTACAACTGTACAATTATTGCACACTTCAATGTTTGATATAGATATTCAGATCAAAAGATAAACCAAAGGCATATTACACACACTTCTGGTTCCAGTCACCCGAGCAACAGGAAGGGACTTGAGAGAAGTGAAAATAAGAATAAAAGAATCAAATAACTATTCTCTTTGTCGACGATGATAGTCACATAATGATGTCTATAGTATCAGTATGGAGCCTGTAAAGGTCAGTTGGAATTTATATGATTTTGTTTGAACATTTTCTCTCATATCAAAGAAGTTTGTGTTTATTGTTTTATCAATGACTTGATAATATGTCATACCAAGCAACTCATGTTTTATATGTTAATAGACACAATTAGATGTTAATAATCTATCATAACGTGTTAAGTAATCTACAGTTTAAAGGATGCAGAAGTTGTGAGATCGGTTGTCGATTTAGCTCTACAGGAAATATCCATCCAAAGTGGTCATCAAAGAAGATTATGGTGATTCAAGAGTTACATGAAAATTGTTGATTGGAAAATTGGATATTCAAACTAATCATGAGATAAGTATGGTGGTTCAAGAGTTGGTTGAAAGAGATCGATTGGAAGAGCAAGAAATGAAATAATTTTTGTATTTCAATATGTTTTGTAGTTATGTGCAAAAAATGACATAGGGAATACGATGAATACATTTCAGACAATGCTACAACTATTTATCTCATGAGAAATATTTTTGAAGAAAGTAGTGTTGTAAACATATGAATGTGCAGAGTATGTGAACGACACATACCATATGGATACTGACACCAGTTAATGTGGTAACAATCAATTTTTAACAATGTAATTCTCATTATAGATTGTTGAAAGAATAATGTTTATCATTGATAAGCATATCTGTAGTTCTTGTGATTTTGAAATTGTCAATCTTGATAGTGAATGAGGGTTTAAACTACTTGAATTTGAGACTGTGGATTTGACTACAAATAAGGATTTAATCATAATAGGGGAAAGGTTTAAAAACACATGCGAGAGTGGTCATTGAAGGTTATGTATAGCAGAATTTTAGTGTTGTAAATGTATATTTAATTCTAGAGTGATGAATTTTGAATCTTTTCATGCTCATGAACAAGTGTGTGTAATAGTTTGATAAGGATCTGTAAGGATTGCGGTTGCAGGTTTAATTGTTGGTGTAGAATGTTCTTGGTAAAATTGCAGATATGACGGTAGTATGTTAGCATGTTTGTAATTAATGTGTCAGAGGCAAGAATAATGTTAACACTGAGGTTTTTCAGTGACTAAAAATAATGTTCTTATTTCATTTTGTTTATCACCTCTGACAAGAGTAGATTGTGAGGTGGGAGGTGTGAGAGGGAGACAAGATCTCTGTGATAATACTTAGTATCAAGAGCAATGTATTGTAACAGAGTGTCCCTCTGATTTAAATTTCTTCTTTGTATCTAAATAGAAGTGGGTGCTTCTAAATCAGTCTAGGGATTGGTGCTCCTTGAAGTGGGTGCTTCTAAAGTCAGTAATTTGTTGGTGATCCATGGAATGGGTGTTCCTAAAATTAGTAAGGTGTTGGTGCTTCTTGGAATAGGTGTTCCTTAAACTAGTAAGGTGTTGGTGCTACTTGGAATGGGTGTTCCTAAAATTGTAAGGGGTTAGTACTCGTAGAGTGGGTTCTCTGAACTTTGGTTTGTGAGGCCCTAATGTATGCTATGTGAGACATCATTTTTTGCTAGTGAGGCATAATAAAAAGGATTCATAAAGTGTGTTTTTACCCTTAGGGGTTTTCCACTATAAATCATTGTGTCAAGTGTTTAATTATGTGCACAAAAAAATTTATTATCATTTCTTGTATCATCTGCACATACATCTAATGTTGTTGATGTTATCATGAGTTTCTTGTATATGCTAATGACTTAAGGTTAAGGATTTGAATGGCTAAAGATTTCCTTGTTTTATAGATCACGTATTCACCCTCCCCCCCCCNTATTCCCCCCCCCCCCCCCCCCCCTTTTTAGTGCTCCTAGTATTCCAACACTTTTGTCAATCCATGTCAAACATAATTTTACTAGGCAAGTCAAGACCTAGATTAGTGGAGATTAAAACCCTAGTGTCTGTGTGTGGGAGCAAAGTGTTTGACCTATCCATTCAAATAACTTTACCAATTGGTTCTAAGGCCTGGGGGAAAAATTCCAAAGACAAGAAGGAATGCTCCCAATAGTTAACCACCGAGGGCATGAAAGTGCAAGAATTTCCTCTTGAATGGCATTGCGAGCCCAAGAAATGGCTCTGAAACAATAATTCCCTATTCTCCAAAATTATTTTTTGATAACTTCTTTTTGGCTTTCAGGGTTAGAGAAAAAAAATTAAGAAAAGTCCTTTCTGTAACACACAACAATAAGAATATTGGAGCCCTAATTTAATACCCCAAATATTGTGCATCCATTCATTCAAATTGTTACGAGATGGGATTTTAGAAATTTCTTGAGCAGCGAAAAAAAATGCAGAGTTCTTAAGTCTAGATTTTTGTTCATCAATAGCAAGGGTCATTTGAAGATTTGGTTTAATGACGATGAGGGTAGAGTGGCCCTTACCTCCATCATTAGTTCCCAATAGGATAGAACTTTATTTCTCCTCTAGAAAGATGAATCTCAATCCTCCAGGGACATTCGTCTCCTTTGCAAGCACCTGCTTGAATGTTCGAACCCTAGCCTCCTTCGAAGTACCACCACCATTAAAAGAAATGATGAGCCTCAAGGTCGAGGCACCCATTAAAGCTAAGTGTAAAGAGAATTAAATGCACTGCGAAGGTGGGAGAGAGGATGGGCTCCCTCACGTGGTCTAAGGCCTCGTCTGGAGTGTGTGTTTGGTTGGCACTTACAAAGCCCAATTTTGAGAGCCTCCGAGTTGGGTGTCCAATACTTTGAGATCTTCTCTATTTTTTTTAATATTATTCAATAATAAATTATGTATCATAAGCAACAAATTAGTATACTAGCATGTTTGAATATGTCTTAATTTATAAGCTGACAATAAATTAATTTTTATTTATGAAAATCAAAATATACAGACAAAGAAAGAGCTATAGAGGCAGTAAATTACTTCTCTATATATATGATTTCATGCATTGAAATTGATAAGGGCATAAATTAACAAGGCCAATATAAATCTAGATTGTAGATATGTAAGAGATAAATTATCCACGACATGACCATTTACTATCATAGACATAAGCCATAACAATCTACATCAATCCAAATATTCAAGCTGTATGAAAATGTGTTAAAGTAAATGGTTTGTGTTAGCAATTAAAGGTGTTTGAACCCTTGCTCATTTGAAAAGATAGTTGTATTCATAAATGTGGCAATGATTTATGTATAAATGTACGTGTTGGTGCTCAAATCAACAGATTAAATTTCCTATGGATTTACCAATCCAATGCTGGGAAACCCAAGTGATTTGGCCAGCTAACAAGATTCAACCAAGGCAAGGTTGAACCCTCTGCAATTCTGGCTCTGCAGAACCAAGGCTGGTAGGCCTATACCCTGACTTATCCTTCAAGTTACAAGGCTTTTTATTGCAGATAAGAAACACTTCAACCTTCTCTCTCAAGTATGGAAAGGCACTTGAAATAAATCTAACTAAAAGCAATATATCATGAACTGTAAACTGAAATACTTTAAGTAATTGAAAGAATGTTTAGTAAATGTCTATGTAATTTGAAATGAACAGATAGATAAGATATCAAAAAACTATAACCAATGAACTGAATAACTGTAATCCAATAAGCAAGAAAGACCAGTGCCTTAATCAACCATGGGCAATAGAGTCAATATCATTCCAATCTTATGTTCAACCTCAGAGATAATTTTACAAGAAAACTTATCACTTCAAAGGTGTTATGAAATGAACATGCAACCTTCAAACAAGTTCAGAGATAGTTCAAAAGGATATTACTTCTCAAATGATAGACCAATTGACTGAGACCTCAATCAACAGAATTCAACCATGCAAAATGAGAAAACCAATTGATAATAAAGACTATGAACTAGGTTAGGAAGCATATACATCAAACTATCACTTTAAAGAAGTTCTATTGATTTATCCGAGGGACTAATTGTAAAATGATAATGAAACAATTGCACATGTGAGAGAAAAAGGACTTATCTTTATTTGACTTTGAAAAAAACTAGTACATCCAGGTCCATGTTACAGTTGTTGATCCAAAACTATCCAAATATGTGAAATTGTATTATATTGTATTGTCTCTCTTTACATTTTACATTATGAATATGTGTGTGTGTGTGTGTGTGTGTGTTTGAGTGGCTTTCACACCTCTTTAGGGTGAAAAGACACAACCCTTATTACAAATTATTTTGAAAAAACAATAAACTAACAAAAAAATAACTACCTAACTTTTAGATTTGGCTTTTGTCAATATTTCAAAACACCTCGTGAAAAGCGAATATATCTGCTAGAGATAAGAAATTTGATTTCCCGAACTAGGTCATTTTTAGATTTTTAAAATTTGACCATCTTTATCCTCTATCGATATCATCTTTGTAGTAGGTCTAAATTCCAGCATTTTCTGAAGGCTTCGATTAGTTAGTTCTATTTATTTGTGTCATAAAGCTTCCTTCCTTTGATTATTTTTTTTTAGTATGGAGAAACATGCTTCTTGATAATGGATTGGGACTTCTAAATTATCAAAATTTAGGGTACCACCAGTGGCTCTTTCTGGGGACGTATGCTCCCTGTGAGCATAGCGAGATTCCAGCTATCTCTAGAGAAGCATACCAAGTATCCACACTTAATTTATTGCAAAGTGATTTGGTTCTCATGTTTAAGATTTATCTTTACACCAATAGGCTCATGAAGAACTTTCATAGGAACATTCAATTGGGTGGCCCAAGGCCCCCAAAAAAATGAACATTGCTTCTTTCCTCTATCGAACACATATTTTTTATCATGTAATACTTTGGATCTCCCAAATACGATGCCACCACTCTCATGGACAACATTCATTTCTTTATAAACATGCTTTCACTTTTGTTTACCTTTAGAAAAGTCAGCAGGTGCACTATAGTCCTTGCTAAATAGAAGATCCCCATGCATTTGATCAACCCTACAAGTAACTAGATTAAGCTCTTCTGCTTGGATGCCTTTACGTACAC